>BLKM01012411.1:18814-33582 GCA_013340265.1 Coptotermes formosanus | reverse complement strand
CACTAGCAGTTGTAGTGTACGCGACACTAGCAGTTGTAGTGTACGCGTATGTTGATGGCCTTCAGCCGCGGCGGTTGCGGGGGTCTGTGACATGTTGAGACGGGGAATGGGGGCTGCTCTTGTTATGATCATAGTAGCGTAGTTCACCCTGTGAGGCATGAATCATAATACTGTGTCTCTGTTGGCAAACATAGGCCTGTTGCGAGTTCATTGCTTACACCAGCTTGTTAATGCTGTTTCGGAAATAAAGGCTCTTTATTCTGAGACTTAACGCTGAAGATAAATATATTATTTAGGCGGAATGCGGAATTTTTTATGTCACAGGCGTAGTAATCCTTGTGGTTTAACCATTGAAACATCAAGGTTTCAATGGCCGTTACACCAAGTGGCCCAGGGTTAATTCCGAAACCAGTACTACTACCGCATGTTTTTGACAACTTCATTGGACACTGCCACTAACCATTACATTCATGGATCTTGCAAGACTAAAACGTTGTAAGAGTTCCTCCAGCTATGAGGGTCTTTCTAGTGGGCTGGAACTTACCCTGCGTTTATGTGGTCGTCGTTTCGTCTAAATGCAAAGTACTTGCCAGGTTGGTCGAATAATTCCGTAAACGGACTGGAAAGCTGGGGGGTCAGTTTCTGGAAAGGGCAGAATTTTTAATTTACAACACTCAGGCCAACAAAATGCACAGTACTATTTCTCAGGTATTTTATATTACAGTATCACGTTGAACATTGCTACATGTTTCGATGCCCATGGGGTCATCTTAAGGGAATCAAATCAAAGCAGCACCGCACAAAACCAGACTAGCAACCTTTGCAAAGGTTCCATGAAAGGCTGGGAATTTGTTGGTCCCCTGGGGCACTGCTTGCTTTTGAAGGGCCGTACTGCATGGAGCTACGCAGTTGTATCCAGGGCTTTGGAGTCGGAGTCTGTAAAAATGTACCGACTCCGACTCCGGCCTCAGTCTAAAACCTTAACTAGATACTCCAACTCCAGAGCCCTGATAGCTACTGTAACCTTTAGACTTATACTTAAATATAGGTTATAAGTCTAAACACTAACCTGATGATTCACGTGGTGGCGATGAAACGTCTTATAGGCTTATCGTTATTAATACATATTGAGCTTTTATGGAGCAGTCGGAGTTCTTAAAAATCGAGGAGTCGGAGGTTTTGTGGGCCGAGTCCACAGCGGCGGTTGTATATGCCGAATTTTGATCACCCTTGCAGTAATAAATTTCGGGTCGCGTCACCCCTTTGTTGAAACTAAATTTCTGTTTAGTATTTAAGTCTTCAGGGATGTTACGCCGTGTCTTCCGGTAATTATGTACGTAAATTCCGGGGTATCGTACTGCCCCCGTCCTCAGGGTCCAACAGTCCAGTAAGAGTGCTGCACGCTGAAGTTGGAAGCATCGCGCTCTTCCAAAACGTCGGTAGAGTTAGTTCACAGGGCGTAACATTGCAGAGGACTTGCATCTTCACCAGAACCTTAAGATTGCTATTGCTTTTCCTCCTGCCGTTCTGTTTTCTACACTTCTTTCGTGTCACGTTATTTCCTGTATATCGCCATAGTCTACCGCGAGACGCGCTGCTCCCACCCCACCCCCCGCCCAAATTCTTCTACGTCTCACAAATGCTTGTAATATTACCAGATTAAAGACGTAACAGCTGCAGTGTCTCTGATGCGGAAGAATTAGATACGATAACCCCGAAGCGAAGAACATCCACAACGTACATAAATACTACTACCACGTTTGTTTGTAACAATATGCACCTGTAATGCATTGTCCTGTTGTCTACATTGCGTTATTGCATTGTCCTCGACCGTCTGCGGAAGACGCGTCTGTCTTGCAAGTGCTGCAACACTTTAGGGAACGCTTTCCTGATTCGCCTCCAACCGAAGTGTATTACACAGGGTGTTCCTTCCCCCGGTACTGCTTCGTGAGTGCTGACAATGCGTGTAACAGATAACGGGATTGTTCCGACTGAAATGTGGTATGCATTCCGTATTATGGGAAGGTAGTTAATGTATTTTGTGCTAAGGAAGGGACTGGCTCCAGTAGTTCAGAAGCTAGTAGTTGCTCAGCTAGTCAAGAAATATTGCGCGCAGCGTGGAAGCCGAACGTTTATTGCCGGGTTCCCAAGACCTTGTCACCTGGTTCTGTTCTGATCCATGTTCAGTCCACGCCCACCGATTCTATTTTTAGATCTATTTAATGACCTCCCGTCTTGACATAGGTCTTCAAAGTGATCTCGTGCCGGTAGGTTTTCCCACCGAAATCCTGTATGAGTTTCTCTTCTACCCCATACTTGCTGTATGCTTCTTTTGATCGCGTGAATAATATTTTGTAAGGAGCACAAACCGTGAAGCGCCTGTTCGTCGTTACCATTACCCGTAACAACAGGGCAGAAGCCATTCCAGGTATATTCCCTCTTGATGGGTGTTCGTCTGTCCATCTTTCGCTTGGTCTGCCTAGGTTTTGTCTGCTTGTCCGGGTGTATTCATACACTAAATGGGGAATGCGTGTGTCGTCCGTCCGTTCTTAATAATTGGTGTATCCACTTGCATCTGTACTCCACAACAATTTCATTTAAATTATATATGTTTAATAATAGGGGGCCGCGGTGGCGCAGTTGGTTGAGGCACTGCGCTACAAACCGGCAGGTCGCGGGTTCGATTCCCGATGGTGTCGGTGGATTTTTTCATTCGCATAATCCTGTCGGTCGCACTATGGCCCTGCGGTCGACTCAGCCTCTAACAGAAATGAGTACCAGGAATATTTCCTGGGGGGTAAAGGCGGCCGGTGCGTACGGCTGACAACCTTACCCCCTTCGTGTGCCGATTGTCTGTAAATCTGGGAGCCTCAACCTCCTGGAACCCTAAGGGCCTGTCCAGGCCTGTAATGGGACTCGTTTTTTTATATTTAATAATCATCTTATTTGTTTATTTGCTTTTTGAAGCTCTACATTATGGAATTTTCTGCGTCTTGTACCTGTTTCGCACGGAGATCCTCTGCACCGTATTGTGGAACACTCAGCTTGTGTTGTTTCTGTGATGTCAGATACAAATTTCATTTCTCTATAAAACCTCTCTGCCGGTCCCGGTGGCCGCGCCGTCTAACGCATGGGTCTGCAGCCTTTCGCATGCTGGGATCGTGGGTTCGGATCCCGCCGGGGGCGTGGATGTCTGTCTCTTGTCAGTGTTGTGTTTTGTCAGGTGGAGTTTTCTGCGTCGGGCTGATCACTCGTCCAGAGGAGTCCTACGGAGTGTGGTGTGTGTGAGTGTGATCGTGAAGCCTCGACAGTGAGGAAGCCCTGGCCCACTGGGGGCTCTTGCGCCATTGGAAAGGAGATAAAAACCATGGGGAAAATTACATTTCTCTATGTTTTAGTGTGTACTTCCATGCGTAATTGACCTGTAAGTTACACGGGCTGCTTATGAATTGAACTCTTTGACCCGGGGTGGGGGTAGGAATAATGGCATGTGCTTTCATTAGTGTAAACTGTCCTGCGTGTTGTCATTACTGGGTGATACGTAACATTTTTGTAAGAAAGAAAGCGTACAGGCCTTGTATACGATAACAGTAGCCTGCAAGTTGCGTTAAGAATTAGCGACTTACATTTGCAAGGTTTTCAGTGCGATGAATTTTAAAGCGAAGTCGGAGGAAGACTTAAGTCATACTATATGCAGTGCGAACCTTGTAATACAAGGCATGTGCACTAAGTATGGCTCCATAGACTACAAAATTTGTGTTAATCAAGCGTCTTATTTGTCGGTAGCAGGTGTAACGCATATGTTAGAGGTGACATGTAACAGGAGTCATTCAGGTGTTGCTATGCAGGGGATAAGTTAATTTGCAATGGCAACGACGTAAGGAACTCGTCTCACAAAGAATTTCATAGTGTGATCCGGTTTCATATCGGCAAAACACTTTTCCCACGGCAGAATTCACAGGCGGAGGTAGAGGCGTATGGTGGTGGCGTTATGAGTGCAGCAGGTGCGAATGTGGTCGCATGGCCATCCGTGGTGATCGCGCCGGTCCGTCCTTTATATCAAAGATGGCATGTGACTGCAGCACGAATGGACGAACGGATTTTGGAAAACCGAGTCGCAGTTTGACGTTGTTCGAGGTCGCCGATTGCACAGTGTTGAGGAAGTGGAAGTGGCTGTTCGTGAATTGTCGCGAATTCAAGAACACGATCTCTGTTTTGACGGAATTTTTTGAATGCGTGCCAAAATCGGACAGATGCAGCACTGTGCTTTGGTGTTATGCTGAGAAAATGATGATGTATGTGTGGAATTAATGGGCTTTGTGGAATGTCGTAATGATTTGTCGTTTGATTTTATGACGCTGGGACGTTCTTATTGAATATCATTCGTATTAGGGTCGTCACACTGGTCAGTCGGTGTCTTCACAGATAAGTAGCGTATGCCTTTAAATGGGCACGTTGTCACGAGACGCGACACCGATTTTGTGTCACGTGCTCTCTGAGTCACTGATGTCTGTGTCAGTCGTTGACAAATAAATGTGCAAACTGGCGGTGGAATCTGTAAACGCGAAATTCATACAAGAGCGTCAGTGAGTTTGGCATTCTGCGG
Organism: Coptotermes formosanus; assembly: GCA_013340265.1. NCBI lineage: Eukaryota > Metazoa > Arthropoda > Insecta > Blattodea > Rhinotermitidae > Coptotermes > Coptotermes formosanus. The sequence goes on along the minus strand of BLKM01012411.1, from coordinate 28,976 downwards.
TTAAATTTTGTTTGGGTGTCTAACTTTGTCACGTTAAAGGAACAGCAGACAGAGGGTTTAAAACTTTTAAATTTACAACACTAATTTTATGATTGTATATTTTATAATTTTAATATTTTAATCGTTTTAAGAAGGGAGACAATACCTGGCTTAGCTGTTGGCCTTGTACTCTTTTATTCTGAATAAATCCCTGACGATGGCACCCCAGTGCCGAAACATGTAGTTTCGTACTTCTGAATATATTTTGTTAAGTACATAAGTTGGTTGAGGTATTAATTATAGGCAGAGGGTGTTCGGGGATAGGATGCCGATGAAGGTGTTGGATTTAGGAAAGAGGAAGTGACTGGAGACTGGGGAAGACTGCGTAACGAGTTGTACTGACCGAATATTCTGATGATCAATGCAAGGATTGGATGGACTGGTCATGTGGAACGTTTGGGGGCGAAGAGAAATGCATGCAGGGTTTTGGTGGGCAAAACTGAAGGAACGAGTCCAATTGGAAAACCTGGGCGTAGATAGGAGGATATTGAAATGGATCTGGAACAGCGTAGGGAGGGCTTGGACTGGAAATGTCTGGCTTAGGATAGGTACAGCAGGCGGCTGTTATGCACGCGGAATTCCTTGACTAGCTAAGCAACTATGAAGCACTGTTCCGTGGAGTTCAGTTGGTCAAACGTTAAAGTAAAAACGTTTGACACATTTATTTCTGTGCAACTTACACAGGGTGTTCCACTTAATAGCGGCTCGCTAGCACGGCGAAATCAAGAAAGCGGGCCGGTTTCAAGTGGAACACCATGTATCTACACATAAATGTACACGTTTCGACGCGTTTCCTGGACCATCTTCAGGCCGTTTAGAAGAATACTTCATATTTCATGCATAAGTGTGTTCTGAGATTATCTTGGAACTGGTAACAGTGTATGGCACTGCAGCATGTTAATGTCATCAGGTAATTGACATATATGTGTGTGTGTGTGTGTGTGTGTGTGTGTGTGTGTGTGTGTGTGTGTGTGTGTGTGTGTGTGGGGCCGCGGTGGCGCAGTTGGTTGAGGCACTGCGCTACAAACCGGAAGGGCGCGGGTTCGATTCCCGGTGGTGTCATTGGAACTTTTCATTGACATAATCCTTTCGGTCGCACTCTGGCCCTGGGGTCGACGCAGCCTCTAACAGAAATGAGTACCAGGAATATTTCCTGGGGGGTAAAGGCGGCCGGTGCGTAGGGCTGACAACCTTACCACCTTCATGTGCCGATTGTCTAGAAATCTGGGAGCCTCAACCTCCTGGAAACCTAAGGGCCTGTCCAGGCCTGTAATGGGACTGCTTTTATATGTATATATATATATGTGTGTATATATATATACCGTGGATTTTGTGTAAATGTAAGAACGTAAAGTGCTGCCCGAAAGTACAGAACATCTGTTGTGTCGGCAGATAAGTAAAACAGTCGTAACACAAAATGTATTGCAGTCTTCGTAACAGAGGCCAAGATGAGGATAGGACTAGTCACCCCGATTGTTCAGAACAGTCCTGTTTTTTTTTTTGTCGAAATGTCTTGAGGTATTTAGATTCTTGAGTACTATGTTGTATCGAAACGTCGGGCACCGCGTCACAGAAGAACGTAAACGCCAGCTACACCGCAGTGACAGCCTGTTAAAAAGGTAAAGCAGTCCCATTACAGGCCTGGACAGGCCCTTAGGGTTCCAGGAGGTTGAGGCTCCCAGATTTCTAGACAATCGGCACATGAAGGTGGTAAGGTTGTCAGCCCTACGCACCGGCCGCGTTTACCCCCCAGGAAATATTCCTGGTACTCATTTCTGTTAGAGGCTGAGTCGACCCCAGGGCCATAATGCGACCGACAGGATTATGTCAATGAAAAATCGACTGACACCATCGGGAATCGAACCCGCGACCTGCCGGTTTGTAGCGCAGTGCCTCAACCAACTGCGCCACCGCGGTCCCACACACACACACACACACACACACACACACACACACACACACACACATACACACACACACACACACACACACACACACACACACATATATATGTCAATTACCTGATGACATTAACATGCTGCAGTGCCATACACTGTTACCAGTTAACACTGTTAACATCTGGCAAATTGTAACGCTGGCTGGCCGTATCTGGTTGAGCCTAGCAGTTACCACGCCGTACCGACCGCAGCTATGTACAGTGTTAGGGGGCTGAGCTAGCAAGTTATGTGGTCGCAGCTGTACGTGTACTGTGTTTGTAGTAGTTCAGTCAGTAAAGTGAGTGGCTACGTGCTTGGGTATGGGTTTGGTTCCTGGTGAGGGCGGCAGGAATGTTTGTTTTGCGTATGTTCTGTAGATGCAGGCTGTGGTGTGTGGTCACTTCTGTGCGGTATAGGCCTGCAGCGGGTGCTCTTAATTGAGGGTAGTATGTTGAAGTTGACCAACCTGCAGTTACTGCTGAGACTGAGAATGCCCGGAACATTCCCTCCGCTCCACCCCCCACCCCCCACCCCATGCGCCCCAATAGCGTGGTGCGTGAGCGTACGAATAGGGACTGCTTTACGATCGGTGCATGTTTTAGTGTTCAGTAACTGGGCACCGAACCGAAGCGATTACTGCCGTAGGTTCTTAGCGCAAGCAGTACGGGCGGTTCCCGGATTGCGTAGTGTGCGACTTGCGTAAGCTTGGACTTCCGTGAAAAATTCTTATTAATTATTAATATTGTCAGTATTGTAATATATAATATTACTTATTGATTTAATTATTAAATGTTTGTTACTTTTGCGTGTTTAATATAAAATGATAGGAATAGCATTTTAAACGTGTACACTGACATTGTAGAAGCATATACAGTGGAACCCGGTTATGACGACATTGGTTGATATCAACACCTCGCGTATAGAGTCAGTCATTGGCACGGATTAATTCCTCACTGTTAACCATAACATTACGCTGTCGGTTGTAACGACGCTCGTTTATAACGACACAAAGTGTTCAGTCCCTTTCATGACGTTATAACCGAGTTCGACCGTGTATATATAATTGATGAGGTGTGACGTATGTGGGGTTGGGGGTTCAGGGGTCAGTTCCGACTTAACGTAAATTTCGGGTTAAGTAACAGTTTTAGGAAAGGAACGTTTACGTAAGTCGGAAACTCTCTTTGCGTGCTTAACCGACTGATGCTGTGCTTTTTGCCTAAATCCGGTGTTGACAAAATGGCGAACGCGGGAACTGGTAAGGCGGGGGTGGTAACACGTGCGCCCAAATTTAAGGTCCTGCAATTGATTCATCGAAACATGTGCAACTTTCGGGAAGTATCACGTTGTAACATGGGGATCATACGGAGTTATAAAGTGTATTTAGCTTTCGGTTTGGTGTCAAGTTAGGAAGCATGATGAAATTTGGTACGGGGACACCGTAGCATTGTGTTGGCCTACTGTTACTGCAGCTACTGCTGCTACTGCTGCTGCTGCTACTTGAGGCTGCGTCAGCAAGTGATCAAATATAATAATAATAATAATAATAATAATAATAATAATAATAGTTTATTTTAGTGTAAAGCTCAGCCAGTAAAGTGATTAGGCTAGGAGATGGACGATGCGGGGTTCGAATCCCTCACGGTGAAGAGCTTTTTCTCTTCTCTAACCTTTTAAAGCCTAGCGGTAACTTTACGTACCGCCAGGTTTAACATTAAAAAATTCTACGTGGTGCCCACATTGCGTTTATGTGTTTTGTACGGATCTCAGAGCAAACAGCAACTTTTGCCTTATAAAACATTAAGAGACTGGTTTTTATAACCGAAGTGGAGAGTGTTTACAGCGCGGTAGGCACTGAGTCCTTATATAAAACAGATACGCTTTGTCTTTAANCCACATTGCGTTTATGTGTTTTGTACGGATCTCAGAACAGACAGCAACTTTTGCCTTATAAAACATTAAGAGACTGGTTTTTATAACCGAAGTGGAGAGTGTTTACAGCGCGGTACGCACTGAGTCCTTATATAAAACAGATACGCTTTGTCTTTAACCTTTTAAAGCCTAGCGGTAACTTTACGTACCACCAGGTTTAACATTAAAAAATTCTACATGGTGCCCACATTGCGTTTATGTGTTTTGTACGGATCTCAGAACAAACAGCAACTTTTGCCTTATAAAAAATTAAGAGACTGTTTTTTATAACCGAAGTGGAGAGTGTTTACAGCGCGGTACGCACTGAGTCCTTATATAAAACAGATACGCTTCGTGTTTAAAGGGTTAGAACGTCCAGACCCATTCTGGTGCCACCCAGCCCCACAGTTCAATGTACACCGCGGTTTATTTTACCGGAGGTAAAGCGGCCGTGTTATGTAGCTCTCTACTCATTTGTGTCTAGTGCCAGGGTCAAGAATGAGTGGAGCATTACCTCTGGCCCCCCTTTCTGTGCCTTCGTTGCATGAACAGAGGCAAGTTTCGTTATAGTCAGAACCACCATAATCAAACGGTATTTAGAATCAGGACTGAGCTGTTCGGTATTTCTTTAGTCCTGGGCCCTGATTTTGGCTTGCATTATATTTTATATTTAATAATACGCCCCTACGCCCCTTCTCGAAGATTTGTGTGGTTGTGCGTACGAATGGGTGCTAGATATGCTGCTGCTCCTCGACAAAACTATTAGTGCCGCTGCTGATTCTGCTGTTGCGTACATCTATAACGAATCTTTGTTGGTCCAGTTCTGCGGGCGCTGTCTAGTGTATTGTGCGCCCTCGGTTTCAGCAGGTACCGGTTTCATGTATCTCGGCCAGGCCACCGGCCACTCACAGTAAGGTTCTTCATGGGTTTCTTCAGTCCGTCCAGGCAAATAGTGCGGCTGTTTTTTTTTTTCAGACTTCCCTTTTATTATTCGCTGTATGACATGGGGCTACTGACAGCAAAGTTAAAAAAGCAATTCACCCTGTAACATGCCATGAAGGCACAGAACGGGAGTGGAGGTATAACTCTAACCACGGCACTAGATGGGGTGAATGGTTAAGGCCACGCCCCGGCCGCTTTACCCGCAAATGACGCGATACCCGTTGTGTAGGAGGCTGGGTGGACCCCCAGCGTCGGTCTGGACGGGTGCAGAACATATCGCCTCGGCCCGAGATGCGAACCCCGGATCGTCCGGACTGTAGCGAGTCGCTGTACCGACTGAGCTATCCCGGCCCACGACGGCGTCGTAAAATTTTGTTTATGCACATTAGTTGCGTTGTTTCCGTATATACATTAGCATGCCAAAACATACTTGAGGTTTTGCTGCAGCCGATGAATGGCAGGCATGTTGGTTGCATTGGGTGACCAGAGTTAGCAGATCTGTCCGGTTGCAATTGGCTGTCGCCAATACACAGCGATCAGCCGCGAGGGTTTACCACAGAGAACACCATATCATAGCCTGTGTTGTATCGGACAGACACGGCGTAGAGATTATATTGATTGTACCCAATTTTCACATTGAAAACCATGGTCATTGGTACAGTATAGCGGTGAAACAGGTGGTTTCAGTTGTCCTTGAAATGTACGCCTGTCTGATAATAAGATGTAAATCAGCCAGCTGTTGCCGTAGGACCTGCAGGCTCGGGAATGACACCAACGCTGGGTCGAGGGTTCGAATGCAGGCCGCGCCATGAATGCACGCGGTTTTGGACGCGTTCTTGACGTTGCGAAAAGCGACTGTTTACCTTCGTCGTGACGTCCGTCCGCATGAGAAAACTCGGCTCCCATTGGACTTTTTTGTTGTGAAATTTCGTATTGAGGGATTTTACTAAAATCTGTCAGGAAAATTCAGGTTTGGTTAAAATCGGACAAAGATGTCAGGCACTTCACATGGAGACGTAACCCAATTTATGATAATACCTCGCTGAATTCTTCATGAAATGAGGAAAGTTTCAGTTAAAATTGTAGAGAACATCAAAATGCACATTTTATGTCAAATACATAGTTTCCGAAAATCGTGCCATTTACGAGATAAGTGCAAAAGTATGGCAGCGCCAAACAGGCCCTAGGTGGTATAACGATATAGCGCAAAGAGATATGTATTGCGTGTCGGGTTATTAAGGCAAAAATACAGACATTGAATGATTATTTAATACTTACGGTCTTTGACAGGGTAACATTTTGAGGTTAAGATGCGTTTTGCGTGACAGATAATTAAAGGAAAAGTGTATGCAGTCATATTTAACACTTATGGCTGTATACTTGATTGTAATTACACAATGATATGGCGGCACCTACAGTATATTCTAATTTGCTGTGGTGGCGTAATAATCTGTGGTGTGAACTTCGTGTTCTGACGTCACGTTCATATGAAATCAAAGTATTTAATATTTATTGCTTGGAAGTGAGAGTACGAAATTTGGTGTGTACATAGCTTTGTGGGTATACCTAAAAATTGTGTACAAAATATTGTTGGTAAGTTAGAAATTACAAAACATTTCGACGGGGTGAAACTTTGAGGTTACAGATTATTCAACAGAAGCAAAATCACCCTCTTCTAGCTGTACAGTGAAAACATATCACAGACATCTTTTTCGCGGGGGCCAGTGGATCAGTCGTGGTGGTCCACATTGTTGGCCACTCAGTTCTCCGAACCTCAGCCATCAATGTTTTTATCTGTGGGGGTATATGAAAGATCTGTGTACCAGCAAACGTGGAAACGGCAGATGCATTGTTGTGTAGCAGTACTGCGTTTTGTAGCTCATAAAAAGGACACGCCCAGTCGGCTTGTGTGAGCTTCACTCCCATTACAGAGACGTGACAGAACGGGTTTGGAGGCCGCGGGAGGGGGGGGGGGTGGTCATTTGAACATTCATTAATATAAAGCCATGTAGCCTTACGTACTTGTTTTGTTGTTTCTGTTGTTTTAACGCAGGGCTGTGGAGTCGGAGTCGGAAGGAATTTTAGGTGGAATCGGAGTCGGTAAAAATGTACCGACTCACGACTCCGACCTCAATCTAAAATCTTAACTAGATACTCCAATTCCAGAGCCCTGATAGCTACAGTAACCATTAGACTTATACTTAAATATAGGTTATAAGTCTAAACAGTAGCCTGATGATTCACGTGGTGGTAATGAAACGTCTTATAGGTTTACCGTTATTAACCTTTTAAAGCCTAGCCGTAACTTTACGTACGACCAGGTTTAACATTAAAAAATTCTACGTGGTGCCAACATTGCGTTTATGTGTTTTGTACGGATCTCAGAACAAACAGCAACTTTTGCCTTATAAAACATTAAGAGACTGGGTTTTTATAACCGAAGTGGAGAGTGTTTACAGCGCGGTACGCACTGAGTCCTTATATAAAACAGATACGCTTCGTCTTTAAAGGGTTAATTCATATTGAGATTTTATGAAGGAGTCGGGAGTCGGAGTTTTAAAAATTGAGGAATCGGAGGTTTTGTATACCGACTCCCAAGCCATGGTTTAACGTTCAGTCAGCAGTCTATCCATAGTCCTTAAGAATCTGACCTGTCTTTTTATGGCATTTTATACGTGGAATTTTCGCAGGAATAGACTCATGAGGTTATTTCTGTTCGCCGAGAGCACCAGCTGGATTTTGTGAAACGCGTGTTTCATGTCGGATACGGATTAAGAGGGGCCATTTGGTGTTGCAATTCGTAGAAACGGCCATCGTAATTACATAAGTACATTTATCAGTGAATATTAGTGACAGCAGCAGTGTAGAGTAGTTCGGCCTACGCATCAGGTTCGCCTGTGCCTTGGTGTGTGTGTGTGTGTGGTGTTTGATCAGTCGTGCAGTGTTGTTACAGGCCAATGTTACGGTGAATGTAGTTAACGGAATACAGTGGCAGTCCTGATGCTGGTGGGTCCAGATGAAAGTTATCGATTAGACAAGAGGTTCTCATGCACTGTAAATTGCGAGACAGAGAAAGACAGGCTGCGGGAGTTTGGGGTGGTGGTGATGGTAGTGGTGCCGGTGGCGGTGGCAGTAGGAATAGCGGAAGGGAGGGCGGGGACTTACTTGTTTGCCGCGAACAGAATTCCTCCAGTTGATAAAAGGTATGGTTTCAGTTTTGTTTCGTCGCGTTTTAGTAATACAGCTTATCCTGCGCTCTTCTGGGGTATTATGAGGCGTCGTGTGGTGATTGTTTACCGACGTTGCGGAACAGCGTATCGATCCCATCTTGCGGCTTGGAGTCGTGACCCTTGAAGATGGGACCGAAACGTCGGTAAACAATTACCACACGACACCGTGTAATAATATCCCAGAAGAGCGTACATGTCATGAACATAGCGGCGAGAGTCTGGAACTGTGGTTGATTTGTCCTGTGCTATATTCGTAATTTGAAATGCATTCCAGCTGTTAACCTTAGAGTCTTTGTTTCGTAATGGTAGCCATGCGCATAATGGCCGTTCTTCTTTTGATTTCGTAACATATTAAAACAGGGTTAACGTTAGCGGACGTTGTTTGCTGACTGGTGCCAGATTTAATCTGAAGTTACCCCAATACGACGGGGCGTATCAGTAATCCTCGTCGCTCCAAGTACTGACCGATGAGTGCCAATGAGGTTTGCTGTTGTAATTCTTCGTAGCTTCTCAGATCGACTGAGAAGGAACCGATTTATATTATGAGAGTGTTTCTCAAGTTCGGCAGTGTTGGCCGTTTTTACGGTTCGACGATGTCATAAAGCGTGTTCTAACGAATTCCGCCTTTCTGTGAACCGTACGTTCCAGTAATCGGGGTGGATACGTATGGTGAAAACAGAATTGTATCCTATGAAAAATAGTCATGGCTTTGTGATGTCTGAATGAGCAGGTCCCTGCCGATATTAATCCTTCAAAGACGAAGCGTATCTGTTTTATATAAGGACTCAGTCCGTACCGCGCTGTAAACACTCTCCACTTCGGTTATAAAAACCAGTCTCTTAATGTTTTATAAGACAAAAGTTGCTGTTTGTTCTGAGATCCGTACAAAACATATAAACGTAATGTGGGCACCACGTAGAATTTTTTAATGTTAAACCTGGCGGTACGTAAAGTTACCGCTAGGCTTTAAAAGGTTAAAGACGAAGCGTGTCTGTTTTATATAAGGACTCAGTGCATACCGCGCTGTAAACACTCTCCACTTCGGTTATAAAAACCAGTCTCTTAATGTTTTATAAGGCAAAAGTTGCTGTTTGTTCTGAGATCCGTACAAAACACATAAACGCAATGTGGGCACCACGTAGAATTTTTTAATGTTAAAGCTGGTGGTGTGTAAAGTTACCGCTAGGCTTTAAAAGGTTAATACGCAGAAAACATGTGATAGTGTGTGTCAGGCGATCTCTCAGGCTCTCTCGTATTTCGACGTGGTGGCAATATTTCGCCAGCAGTAGCAGCAAGACTCCTGGTGAACGGATTTGGGTCACATGAGAGTTGTCACACTGCTGAAAACCGTCAAAAATAATTTCAGTGATGCTGGGATAGATGTAAAAATTATATAGGACCACTTACGGTGATCAGGTCTAGTACTGAAAGACATTAAACGTTGATTTTATTTCGCTAACGTCTTGCGTAGAAATCGGACAGTTTCGTAATGCGACTGGGATTTACGAGGGACATTCAGAAAGGAAGGTCTGTTAATTCTTTTATTTATTCTGAAGGTGACGTACAAGAGCAGATGCACTGCCGTTTTCCGAAGTAATCCCCTACCGTGTACGCACGTCTGTTATTACGTTCCAGGAGCTTCCTGATCACGTGTGCTAAGAATAGTTCCTGTTGCTCCTGTCGCCGTGTGTTCATCGCGTTCGTATGTCGCACCTGTAAGCGTTCCGAAAATACGACAGTCGGTCAATTCTCGAATCGTCTCGAGGGTCGTGTCTGTCGCAAGATTCGTTACTTTTTCATCCTGCTTCAGCATTTACAGGAACAGCACGTTTGAGCTCTTTAGGCAGTTCACAGTCCAGCAGAAAATACACGTTCGAATTTCTTGGTGCCGGGCGATGACTATGTTTCCGCCCCCGTACTTCGACACGTTTGTTCCCAGGTTCGTTAGTGGCGCACCCATGTTCCATTAAGTAAAATGGTAAAGCAGTCCCATTACAGGCCTGGACAGGCCCACAGGGTTCCAGCAGGTCGAGGCTGCCAGATTTCTAGACAGTCGGCACATGAAGGTTGTCAGCCATACCCACAGGCCGCGTTTACCCCCCCCCA
>BLKM01012411.1:0-18750 GCA_013340265.1 Coptotermes formosanus | reverse complement strand
CCCCCCCCCCCCCCCCCCCGGAACTATTCCTGGTACTCATTTCTGTTAGAGGCTGAGTCGAAGCCAGGGCCACAGTGCGACCGGAAGGGTTATGCCAATGAAAAAATCCCAGTGACACCATGGGGAATCGAACCCGCGACCTGCCGGTTTGTAGCGCAGTGCCTTAACCAACTGCGCCACCGCTGCCGCACGCCATGTTCCATTGGCTGCGACATTCCGTTGCAGAAAACCCTCTCCATCAGTGTACCATGGCCAAAACTACGTGCACGTTTCCACATCGGCCCATTCGCAAGCTGCTTCAGCACACACCTGAACACTGATCTTGTTGCGTGGATAATGGCGTACCACGTATGTAGATCTGCAGCTGATATCCAGTGCGTGTGTACTGTTAGTGCCAGGAACCCGGCTGTGCTGCTGAACCACAGCACGGACTTGCTTAGCGTTGTCTGCCGTTCTTGAAGTTGGCCAGATGGCCTGAGAGGTCTTCATTAACGACACTTGTTCCGCCACTTTGAAATCTCTACCCCTTGGATACATGTTCGTTTGTGTAGTTCTGTATTCTACGTAGTGTACTAAGATTCTTGTGACAGTTCCATCTCTCTCTGACCACAGAAGTCTTATGACTTACGTTGCTCAAGAGTGGCGCCGTCTAAATTCGGAACTCATATGATTAAACTGCGATTGCGCGAGCTCCGGTGAACCTAACGGCCACGTATTGACATGCGCAGAAGTGACTCAGTATGTAGTACGCGTTAGGTACTCCGAAAGCACTGTCTGACAAGTTACCAGGATTTTTGCAAGGAAATTTACCTTATTTTTTATTACCCTTCGTACTAGTAAACACTAAGGAGTTTTGAGATTCTCGCAGCGGTGTGGCTGAGTATGTGGTTCGTCTGGTATATGACGCCGTGTAACTGGGTGCCTGACGATTCGAGGGAATGCAGAAATACAATCACACTGCGTATTCCCACATTTCACCGTGTTTCCGGTGGGATTGCCATCCTTAAACGGGTTGTATGGTGATATGACACGCGTATGGTGTGTGTTTGGATGAAGAGCGAAGCTTGCAAAAGGAGGGTGGATATACCAGACGATTTGCTCGCTCGCATTTTGGATGCTGCTGCCGGCATAACGAAACGTGAAGATCAACTCAGACGAACAACACCCGATCTTCGCACACGAGTTGCAAAGTGCACCAAGGTTGACGGTGGGATTTTCGAACATTTATTGTGGACTATAACAGATTTGTCATTTCTACATTTCAAATTCGTCATTTAAACATTAAAATTAAAACAAAATTAACAGCCAGTAATTTATTACAGTTTACAATGGTTTTGTATTTGTAGATTCAAACTGCTCGGTCTCGGTAACCATTCAGAATTAGACACATGTTAATATGAACGTTTCCCTCATAGTGACTCATAGTCATCTCCCAAACTTTTTACCTTTCGTCCAGAATCACCCTGTATATTTTAGTTGTATTTTTGTTTTGTACGGTTGGCAGCAGGTCGATAGCGTTGTTTAGAAGCGGTTCTGTACAGACAGATTGTCCGCTTTTATTGCGGAAAAGACGAGGTTTCAGGTATATGTGTGAGCCAGTGGATTTTACCAGCGCCTCTGTTGATAGTGCAGGGGTACTGGGTGGTCCTACATGGCGAGCGGGTATGGAAGCGTATCTCATTTCCATGGCACTGGAAAAACTGTGGTGGTCTCTGTTTAAAGTAACTGCAGGCATCTCTTGCTGCGAACGTGAAGTGAATTAAACTAAATACAAAATGTGTTAATTCAGCAAAGGCGGAGAGGTCTGGCATGTTGATATTTCACATTACATTTTCCGATTTCCATTTCGTGCTCGATTTTGATGCTGAACGCTGAATAACATGACGGCATTATTGTACACATGCGTGGGCCAGTTTCGTGGAGTTCGTGTCACTGTCTTTAATTCAGGCACATTCAAACGGTTACCATTAGATTTTGTTGATGTAACAGTTTTATACTGAAAAGAACCCGTTGAATAACTGTCTGAAATCTGACGAATGTTCCCTGGGGACAGGCTGTATGTCGGAGAGGAGACCGGCATTTTGAGATATGCGCTTTTCTGCGATATTACGCAGCGTCGAGTGGCAATACTTTACGGACGTTTCGGGACAACGTATCCCGTCCCCTCTTCAAGGGTCAAGAATTTCAAGAAGAAAAGAAAGCAGACAAGACGTTACGCAGTTTATATAGGGAGAGGTGTGTAACGTCGTGACGGATTTCTTTTGTTCTTGGACTTCTTGACCCTTGTATGGGATCTATGCGTTGTCCCGAAACGTCGGTAAAGGATTGCCGCTCGATGCTGCGTGATATCCCAGAAGAGCGCAGATCCAATCAACATGGCGGCGGAAGCCTGAATTGAAGGATGGCGTTTTGTTCATCACAGGCGAATAAGTAGCAAGGTATCCTGCCTGTTGTGTATCTTTTTTATCTGTATTTGACAGGGAACATTCGAAGGTCTAGCTCACCGGCTTTTGTATTCCTGAAGCTGAGAACAAAATATTTGCCACCGTTGTGAGTTCGTATCGGCCCCCTGCCCCCGTGTTCGTAATCGGTGAGATTTCTGAGATAGGCTACCCCCTTCAGTCCCATCGTTCTAGCGCCATGGCTGTGGGTAAGCACCTACCTCAGGCGGCCGATGAAGTTGCAGTATTAATGATATTTAGTTATCCGTGAAGTTCTGCAACTAAAGACAGGTCCAAGTAGTTTTTGTTTGACTTCTGAAAATTGAGTAGGACGCAATACGCTTGAGCTCAGTAATGCGTACGACAAATACCGGGTGTCCTAAAAGTGTCATTACCGACATTATGAAATACTTAACTGTGCTTATATTCACTTGCATTTAATTTTTTAATTTGCAACAGTTGGAAGCTGTTGTTATACCATCTCTTGTGTCAGTTGGCTGTCGGGCGCGCGCGCGTGTGTGCGTGCGTGCTGAATTTACATCTGGGTGGTAACGTAGTGGTTCCATTGAACGTCAGCACGATCTGGGTAAAGCGATTTAGGGCAGTTTGTGTATATGAAGCGTTAAGTGTGTTTCCGTTTTACTCACGGCACTACTTTCTGTTGTGTGCTGTTATTTGTGCACGAGTTATGTAGGTTTATTTATTTTGTGGTAGTGTTAGGTGCGCACCCGGAATTTTTCGCTCAGGGAGGAGGGGGGGGGGGAGCTGACCCTGAGACAATATGTAATTTAGGTTTGATTTTAAAAATCATGTTGTAAGTATAACATAACGCTGTCTGCAACTGCAGTTGTACACGTGCAAATATAAACTACATGTGCGATGACTCAATCACTGTCATATCTGATTTTTTAATTTTATTAATTTTTTCCAAAATTCTAATGTGCTAGTCATCAGCCGATTTCAGCGGCTGATTTGGGCTGAGGGGCAAATCACATACAACTTTTGATATAATGTCTACAAAATCTGTTTTTTTTTAATTTGGGTTTTGGGGGGCTGAAGCCCGGCAGGCCCCCTTGGGTGCTCCCCTGGTGTTAGTGGTGAAACACCGCAGTATCAGCTATCTGATGCAACAGTTCATCATCTGTAACAGCAGCGTTTCACCATTTCATTAGTAACATTCCGAAATTAGCGTGACGAAGCGAGATATTGTGAAGGTATTCATAAGTTGCAACTTGCTGTGTATTAATTGCTAATTACGTCAATATTCCGTTACATTTTATACCGGCGTTAGATCGCGTGTGCTGGTACATTTGAGCTGTGCCGATAATTCGATTCCGCAAGGTATTGGTACGCGTGTTCACTGCCGGCCGACCGGCGGCCTTTCATCAGTACTGGGAAATGCATTCAGCGACCCGTTGCTAGTTTTCCTGCATATCCACAGAACGCTTGTTTGTCCGTTTGTAGACAAGCATCCATCCACCCATCCACCGACCGACGACGGCTTGCTGTGTTCCGCGCGGATATAGTTTGACGACCGATAGCCGGAACAGTTTACTCCATATCGCCCCCACCCCTCCATAAAATTAGCTCTCAGTAACTTGTAACCATTGTAGTGGGCTTAATTTTAGTTCATGCCGATGATGCGCGTTGGTTGCTCGTTACGTAGGGACGGTATATCGGGAGTGGAATACTGTGCCCTTCTAGAAGATAAAGTTCACCCTAGAACAGGCCATGAAGGCCTAGAGGGGGAGTACAGGTATACCGCTATTCTCTCTTTAACCTCGGCTCTATATGGGGGTGGGTGGTCAACGCCACGCCCCGGCGTTTTACCCCCGGGAAAAAAAACACGGTGACTATTTTGTGGGAGGGTTGGTGGGCCCCACGCCCGGTCCGGACGGTTGCGGAAAATCTCGCCCTCATGGTTTTTTCTTTTTTGTTGTCCTTTTTGTTCCGTTGATGCATTTTTTACCTTTGAATCCTTTCCCGCCTCCTTCGTGTCACGTATGTTCCATATTATTGTCCTTATACAACAACAACAAACGTCCATGCCCCCGGTGGGATTCGAACCCACGATCCCAGCAAGCGAGCGGCCGCAGACCCACGCTTTAGACCGCGCGGCTACTGGGATTCGATCCTCGGACCGTCCAGCCCCTAGCGAATCGCTATACCGACTGAGCTATCCCGGTCCATTTGGTAAGAGTTGGCTGACCGCGGTGATGTACGTGCTGTGCGTATGCCTAGACCCCTGTGTCTACTGTGACACACAAATAACAGTACCGGCACTTTAGACGTGTACTGGTCACGTAGGAATTATTTCCCGGTCACATCCTTCTGATTAGACGACCACTGTAGCCTGTTCGCTGGTCTTGGTCCCTATGTTGTGTTTTGTTCCATAAGTTCAAAATCAAATAATGGGGTGATCCAGGAGGTCGAGGCGAGCGGAGCTTCTGTTACTGTGGAGGATACGAGATATGGGGTTATGGTGTGGAAACCAGAGCGTGAGAAACTATTTCGAAGACGTAGCCAAGATGAGAGGATAATATTAAAACTGAACACAGGAATGGGAAAGGAGCCTACAATGTGTTAATGTGGGTTAGTTTGGAGACCACTGCACTCGTTACGGATAAGAAACGTGAAGGAAAGAAACTAGTTGGAAGGCAGGGGAGCCGGGAGGATAATATTAAAATGTGTGTTAGTGAAATAGGCTGGAAGGGCGTGGATAGGATTCATGTGGCGCAGGATTGGGAAAAGTGGCGGGGCTGTTGTGAACGCGGTGATCGACCTTGGGGTCCACAAATGTGTCTGCACCATGGAGTTAGTAATCCAGTCGTTGCATTAGAATTTTAAGCCCCGAAGTGTCAGGCGTTGAACTGTCATTGCGACATGTCCCGAATTCAGTAGGAGGGTTCTCGTTCCCGGGTCAGTACCCGGCAGGAATCAAACCGATGGCGACCAGACGCGGGAATGGTCGCTACAGTAACTATTTAAATGTCAGAGTGTCTGTTGCCTCTCCTGCCCGAAACACACGCCCAGAGTGTATTTCTGTTTGTAACTCGCCATTTATTTTCCACGTCGGACATGGCTGCCAGTTTCTAAGGAAGTTATTGGTCTTAGTGTCGATATGCTTAGCGACGATATTGGGTACGTAACTATTCTAATCTGCCCTGTCGATGTCTTTCATAACATGAAGACCATCAAATGATGTTCTGATACGTCTTGTAGGAAAGTTCCGGCGTTTCGGAAGAACGTTTTATTTCCATCTTCAAGGTGTCTGAATTTGGATCAGGTGGCTGCTGAATTTGTTGCAACTAGGACGTGTAGGAAGGTTGCTAGGTTTGTTGCCACCAATATGTCTTGAGCTCTGATCGGCAGCATTTTCCTCCGAAATGTCGGAACAATTGTACATGGTGTAATAATTCAGAAGCGCAGCACTCACTGTGAAAGACCGAAATTTTATACGAAAAAGTATTAATTTGGAAACGGTAGTGTCGAGATGAGCATGTGTGATGGCATAGCTGAGTTTTGAGTGTCCGCTTCAAGTAAAGCATAACCTTTCTTTTTTAAATGCTGTAACCGCGCCCCCAAAACTAAAGGCAAGTAGGCGAGAAAGCGTCTCACATTGAAAGTGATTGTTTGTAGTTTTATAATGACTATCTAGGTATTAGCTGTTATACAGCGTGTTCGGAAGTCGCTTTTCGGGTATAATGAAGTACTTAACAGTGATTATTTTGTGTCCGGTTTTTATTTGCAGCGGTTGGCGGCAGTGTGGTTTAACGTGTTCTTGTTTCTGTCAGCTATTATATCAGGGGTTAGACGGGGCTTGTTAGCTGGTGGATAAATAGGAGGAATCGGACGTGGTCTTTTTCGGTGTACCCTCATGGTATTGGCACGACGGGAACAGTGCTACGAAGGGCGTTCGGAGATGATTTGGAAAGGGGCTGCTGTTTCGGCAAATAACAAGCTGTGAGATAGCGAGAATTGTCTTTGGATAGTGTAGCCTTAGTGCATGATTAACCCTTTAAAGACGAAGCGTGTCTGTTTTATATAAGGACTCGGTGCGTACCGCGCTGTAAACACTCTCCACTTCGGTTATAGAAACCAATCTCTTAATGTTTTATAAGGCAAAAGTTGCTGTTTGTTCTGAGATCCGTACAAAACACATAAACGCAATGTGGGCACCACGTAGAATTTTTTAATGTTAAACCTGGTGGTACGTAAAGTTACCGCTAGGCTTTAAAAGTTTAACACCACCAAATGGCCCTAGACGTGCATGCCTGCTGAAAACTGCCGCGTCATTACCAAGTCCTGCGGTGGAAGCCCATGTACAGGAGTCGCAAAGTGGTAGGCGATTATCACGGGCAGAGGCGGACCGCGTGGTTCCCGCTGAAAGAAGACGATAAACCGTCAGATATCCATCGTCGGTTATATGCAGTTTGTGGACGGAAAGCACCTGCACGCAGCACAGTGTTCAACTGGGTGCGGAGCTTCAGCAGTGGCAAGGAAACTGCCGACAGGCGGCTGTCCGTGAGTGGCATCGCAGCACGCGTAAAGAATGGTTCTGTGAAGCCATCCGGAAGCTGCCAAGGGGATGGCAGCGATGTGTAACACAGGAGGGGAATATGTGGAGCCATCACATGTTTGGTATTCAGCCTAAAGACGATAATATTGCTACAGATGAGGTGAGTCCAAATCATTTCCGAATGCCTCCTCGTACAAACGAATGAACCAAACCCATTTTTCAGAGTGTTCGCTCTTTGTATGTCCGTTTATTATTGCTGAATAACAGAAGAGTTCGAAGAGTAGAGATTTCACGCCGATATTCGCGGTCTGCGCTGAATGTATCGCCCGTAACTTCTGCGTTCTATAATTCTCTGAACGAAACGTCTTCCTGCTGCCGCCTTCCCGCGATCTTCTGCAGGTGTGGTCAGTGGCAGTCGCACACCGTGCTTTGTAGCCCCATGCAGCTGTGCAGCTTACACTAAGGCAGCGCGCACACTGAAGAAACTGGTTTCAGCGAATTTCAGCGAAGCTTCCTTGTTGATTATTCATACGAAAAGGGCAAAATGCATACATAGAGTTTCAAGTATCCAAAATTTCATTGCTTGAAACTCGGTTGACGCATTTTGCTTACCCCATCTCCTTTGTCAGGGCTGAAAGCGCGTTTTCGTGAAAGCGATCATCGCAAAAAACCAGTTGCTTCTTGGCGCTGGTCGCCGGGAAGTAACGTTGAGCTTATGGACGTATAACAATATGAAATAAATTGCGACAGGTCAGTGTTCAGTAATTCATCGTAGCATAACAGGCATGGTTGGCGTACACATAACAGACACATGTTGTACCGTCGCGGTAGACGGGGGGGCACCTCTGTTTTTGCGTGATCACTCCTCATGAGGTAACCCGTTCATGCACGAGGCGCGTACCCGTTCCGGTTTTATCGAACAGTTTTGTGGTGCGGGGTAGAGCGGGATGCGGGGAAAGGAATATAGGGGGATTTTTTTACACGGGTGAAAGGGTCGGGTGGTTGGGTAACCCGCGGGAATATTCGCTTACAACCGGCGACAGAAAGGGTCGATTTCGAAAGGGGCAGCTCAGTGTTGACAGCAAAAGAGGATCGCCAACCCCGTATTTTCGGCTAATTGATAATTAATCCTTTAAAGACTAAGATTAACCTGAATTATGTGTAAATACTCAGTCCGTACCGCGCAGTAAACACTCCCTCTCGGTTATAAAAACCAGTCAGTTAATGCTGTATAGGGAAATAATCGCTGTTTGTTCTGAGATCCACACAAAACATATAAATACACTGTGTGGGCAGAACGTAGGATTTGTCAATGTTAACCCTTTAATGATGAAATGTGTGTGTTTTATATAAGGATTCGGTGCGTTCCGCGCTGTAAACACTATTCTTCTCGGTTATAAGAAACATTCTTTTAATGCTTTATAAGGCAAAAGTCGCTGTTTGTTCTGAGATACGTACAAAACACAAAAATGCAATGTGAGCGGCATGTAGAATTTTTTAATTTTAAAACTGGTGGTGCGTAAAGTTACCGCTAGGCTTTAAAAGGTTAAACCTGGTGGTACATACAGTAACCACTGGGCTTTGGAGGGATAAAGCATGTTGTGGGAATGTTTCTCGCATCGACGTTTCGTCACAACCCCCCATCCTTTCACATACCTAAACGACTCCAGCACCGAAAAGATTCGCCCTGTGCGAAGTCAGCCTAGGTCGGGCTTGCTAGACCTTCTACGTTTGGCGGGCAGCTTCAGAAAAATTTGGTCTGCATGTTGGCAACATGAAATTGGTACACAGAATAAAAAATGAATAAGTGTACATGTAATTGTATGTATAATTTTACTTGTGTATTTTTCTGTACATCGTGTGCAATAAAATATTCTGATAGTCGTGGGAAAAAAATGTATAGCAGGTGAAATTGTGAACAGAAGGCACGGTGTCGATATTTTTAGCACATTTCTGCAAAATGAATTGGTAACGTAGTACTGCATATTTCGCCATAAGTAGGCAGCTCGTGAGTTTCACAGTCACTTCGGCGGTCTGTCTGACCTCTGCTGGGGAAAGGGTTAAAGACGTTTGCCTATCCGGAATGCCCCAGCGGGCAACATGCGGCATATTATTCCCATACCCTGCTGGCCGAGCGGGCCTGACCTGGATCACTTCCGTCGCTAACGCAGAGGGTAGATGTGCTTACAGTTGAGCTTCCCTTGTAGTGATTTCATTACGCGTTTTGGCGCGTTCGCACCTAGAGTTCCTGGGATGTGCGTGCTTGCTTTACCATGGCCTGGGTATGTATTATTCGAACCCAGCGATTACCAGTCACCCAGTGACTAAAACATCAGAGATATTCGGCTGTGTAGCCCTGCGACCCCTCGTGTTGCTGGAGCGACCTATCATCATCATCATCATCATCATCATCATCATCATCCGAGTTTCTCGCTTCTCAGCTTTAGCTGGGAAATATTCACCTATCCTGGGATGTGTCATCAACAGGATTAGGCTCGGTGGTCTTATGTGTAATTTATGTATTATTATTATTATTATTATTATTATTATTATTATTATTATTATTCGCCGATCCCGGTGGCCGCGCGGTCTAAGGCGTCGGTCTGCGGCCGAGTGCTTGCTGGGATCGTGGGTTCGAATCCCACCGGGGGCATGGATTTTTTTCTCTTGTACAGTGTCTGTGTTGTCAGGTAGAGGTCTCTGCGACGGGCCGATCACTCGCCCAGAGGAGTCCTACCGAGTGTGGTGTGTGTCTGAGTGTGATCGTGAAGCCTCGATAATGAGGAGGCCCTGGCCCACTGGGGGCTGTTGCGCCACGATAAAGTTGTCTCTCGTGTTTCAGTCGTTTGAGGCACTTCGTTCCTGAATGGTTTGCGATGTAGCTTGGTTGCTTCTCGGTACACACGTGAAAAAGATAAAGTTCACCCTAGAACAGGCCGTGAAGGCCCAGAGGGGGAGTAGAGGTATAGCTGTACGTTTTTTATTTAACCTCCACACTGTATGGGGGTGGGTGGTGAGCGCCATGCCTCGGCCGCTTTACCCCCGGGAAAGTGGTGCATACGTGAACTTTCAGAATAATGGGCACTGAAGTGCATTCCATCCTGCCTCCAGTAGCTTTTCATGCTTTAGGTCTGATATGTGTTAACCTTTCAGGGCCTAGCGGTAACTTTACATACGACCGGGTTTAAAGTTAAAAAATTCTACGTGGTGCCCACATTGTGTTTATGTGTTTTGTACGGATCGCAGAACAAACAGTAACTTTTGCCTTATAAAACATTAAGAGACTGGTTTTTATAACCGAAGTGGAGAGTGTTTACAGCGCGGTACGCACTGAGTCCTTATATAAAACAGATACGCTTCGTCTTTAAAGGGTTAATGTGGCATTAAGGTGTTTTGAGTTTCTTTTTTTTTTTATTATTATTTCCTTGCCAATCACATGTTTGTGGGACGCTGTGTGCGGTATACATTGTGTAGTAAATTTACAAAAAAGTGACTTGTATTTTATGTTCTGACGTGAACTGCTGTGTGGTGACAAGCTGAAAGTTCAGACCCGGAGCTGGAAGTTCATATTTGTAACACTTAATATGTAATTAATTTGAACGAGGAAGGGTGGAAATTACAGTGAGACATGCAAACACAATTGAGTTTAAAAAACAATTTATTGAATGGATTGCTCGTAAAAATACATCTCCTCAGTGAAACCTGTTGATTCGTGGTTATTGTTTTGTGTATATCAGTGTTATTGCTGTAAAATCCGATTCTATTGATTTCGTATGGGGACACATCAGCCTGTAAAAAGGGGAGCTCCAAACCTACAAAACCGCGACCATTTGTATGGAGAATGACCGCGGAATTCGACGTTCATTATTAACCCTTTAAAGACGAAGCGTATCTGTTTTATATAAGGACTCAGTGCGTACCGCGCTGTAAACACTCTCCACTTCGGTTATAAAAACCAATCTCTTAATGTTTTATAAGGCAAAAGTTGCTGTTCGTTCTGAGATCCGTACAAAACACAAAAAGGCAATGTGGGTACCACGTAGAATTTTTTAATGTTAAACCTGGTTGTATGTAAAGTTACCGCTAGGCTTTAAAAGGTTAAATTCTGCAACATGTGGAGGCGAAGCGGTGGATAAGAAAGGTGGCTCAATCGCATCGTTAGTGACAGTGTTTTAAACACGGGAACAAAAGGCTGGCTGTGGAATGCAGTATGTGAAATTGCTTATGCTCGGCCGTCTGCAACATGTAACCAGATTCTGGACACACACTTTCGGACCCCGAAGTAGTGGAACGGTTTGTGCCTTTCGAGTCCAGAATCGTCTTTTGCGTGTATGTATTTAAGTAAGTTCTGTCGTCTCCGAAACCTTCTGTCTAGGTGTAAGTTTGATTCCAGGCTTCCGCCGCGATGTTGATGACATCTGCGCTCTTTTGGGATATTACGCAGCGTCGAGTGGTAATCCTTTACCGTCGTTTCGGGACAACGTGTAGGTCCAATCTTCAAGGCCCTAGAAGTCCAAGACCCTTGAAGATGGGAACGATACTTTGTCCCGAAACGTCGGTAAAGGATTGCCACTCGGCGCTGTGTAATCCCGAAAGAGCGCAGATCTGGATTTATGATGTCACTGTTGATGCCGTGGAGCCAAAAGGGAGAGTACAGGCGTGACTTCACTGATTTTTAACCTCGGTACTGGGTGGAGGTAAGTGGTCAGTTTCACGCCCCGGCCATTTTATCTCCCTGAAAGAGTCCCAATACTGACTGTATATAGAGCTGTTCACATATTTGTCCAGTAGTGTAGTTCTCCGGGCATGGGTAGCTCAGTCGGTATAGGGACTCGCTACGGGCTGGACAGTCCGGGAATCGAAGCCCGGTGAGGGCGAAATTTTCCGCACCCGTCCAGACCAGCCCTGGGGCCCACCCAACCTCCTGTACAATGGCTACCGGGTCTGTTCCCCCGGGGGGGGGGGGGGTAAAGCAGCCGCGGCGTGGCGTTGACCACGTACCACCATCCAGTAGTTCGTCGTAGCGTGAAAGTGGCTGGGTACGTCCAGACAGTGAAGTAAGTCGTTTTGATCTGCAACTGAACGTTTGTCCAAATAATGTTTTGTGAGTGAGCCCGTGTAATATATCTATAGTGCGAGTCAGTAACCTCGTTACCTTTGGTTTGTGCCTGCGGTGGCTTAACATCTCGAGGTATGCCATGGGTGAGCACAGGTGCATTTCAAGGGCTCTTTCAACTTCCATTGCTGTCATTTATGCGAGCCGAATTAAATACTTAACAAATTTACCAGTTAATTTAGTGCTGATAAGTTCGGTATAGCGTTGCCGTACGCAGTAAATACAGCAGAATCCGGTTAGAACGAAATCGGTTGATGCGACACCTTGCCTATACCGTAGAGTCGATATTCTGTGGTACCAATTAATTCGTCAGTGTTAACCATAACATCAAAATCCTCGGTTATAACGACACTCGTTTATAACGATACAGAATATTCAGTCCCTTTCATGACGGTATAACCGAGTTCGACTGTATTTGGAACCCGCATGCTGATGGCGTGCTGTGCATACAGCTGTACACAGTAGGGTCTCCATTTTTTTCCCCCCCCGCATTTTAAGATGTGCATTTGACTCTTCCGCGCCTGTGTCTAACCCTTTCTCACCCGTTACTTGAATGTGTAATTGGGCGGTGCTGTCTTAACATACAACGCATTTTTCGGGTATGGTTTTGCATTGCATTGTGGGGGTCATCCTACACGTTCGAATGAAACTACCCTTCTACAGCAGTCTGTACATGGCGTGGGTGGGGTGTGAGGGGGTGGATGGGCAATAGCGGTAGTGATGGTGGTGGGTGGTTATGTTAGTGTCGGGATTGCCGGCTATCGATCGCTTAAGATGGACCCCTTCACGTCGTCCTGCACCGCGGACCCTACCGGTCACAGCAGATAGATGACGGCTGTTGGCCACGGTGTGAGTACAGAATTTGGCTCACTTCACTGTCTCTTGTCCGTGATGCATAGGTACATTGTAGTTTTGTCTAGATCACTGTAACAGACGCGTGGCGATATCTGACGACGCGATGAAGGCGTATAGGGGAGGAGCGGTACGTCCCCACTCATTCTTAACGTCGATACTAGTGTCATATATGACAATTGTGTATGTAACAATTGGTTGTTCCCTGTACTGCAATTTGCACGTACACGCTAAATTTCCTGTTAGGGTTGCGACATCCATACCTTGTTGGAGCCGTATATTAAGCCGGAAGGAGTGGATTTGATCAGCTGCCGTCCTCTCCGGTCTGTGGGGAGATTAGCCCCCCGTTTTAGCACCATCTGTTTTGGATAACCTGTTAATGTCAGAAGGGATGAAAGACTCGTGTGAAGCTATGATGTCACCTTGACAGGGGGGTCCGAAGGCAAGGCTCTGATAGGACAATAATATAAGTTCTGACCAATAGCTTCACACGACCACACCTAAGACCCCTCTATTGTTTCGCACGGCACCTCCCCAATATCATATATAAACTAATGTAAGTGTAGCGCTGGCGGACACTCCGGCATACTTTCTACCGGGACACTCCGGCACATTCTCCTCCGGACATTCCGGCACATTCAGCATATTTCCAACTCTGATATTGTAACCTCTCTTTGTGTAATACATTTTGTGTTAAACCTCAAAAGTAGACTTGGAAGTTATTCCTTAAGCGTCCTAACGGATCCATCAGACTCCGCTCGGTCAACAAAAGAAGAAGATCCTACCGCCAGCTCCCCGGGATATAACACTAGATAATAAAACAAGTAGAGGGATTGCAAAGGAAGTTTTGGACAAAATACAGGACTACAAGAGAAACTGGATACAGCGTGTAAGTAGAATGCCTCGTAACAGATTTTTTGTTGTGGCGGAGGACCCCGCTGGGGACGCTACGGACGCACCACAGCCTTGGGCCTTATTGTGCAACCGTATGATGAAGACGAAGAGAAAAATAAGTTTTTTTTTATTTTTCCACGTGATGGAGCACCGGTGGAACGGCCACGGGGAAACCTAAGTAATCGGGGAAAAACCTGTCCCAGTGCCACTTTGTCCACCACAAACCCCACATAGACCGACGTGGGATCGAACCCGCGCCTCAGCCGTGGGAGACCGGCGACTAACTGCCTGAGCCATGGCACGGCCCCTCGTAAGAAATTACCCAGATAATAAAAGAACTGCGTACAAAAAGGCAGGAGGAACTAGGCAGGACGGTTGAAGAGACTTCTGGATGAGTGAGACCGGAATGGGTCAACAGGTGGTCCAATTCCGTGGTAGCTACATGATTATGAGTAGGTAGTGGTTCGTAGTTACGTTTTACGCCTTGGCCATTTCACTCCTGGTAAATAGCCTCTGATACCCCGTTGGATATGGGGCTGGGTGGGTTCTAGAGACAGCCTGGACGTTTCGGAGAAGGGACAGAAAGTCTTTCCCCTGCGGGGATTCGAACGTGACACCGTCGAGCCTGTGGGATGGTCACTGTCCTTCCGGAAGGCTGTGATGCGGCTGTGGCTTGCGGCGTGACGCGTTCTGTGCACCGAGACACGTGGGACGGGATACAGCGCAGGGAGTCATATGAGTCTAACTGCGACGTTCTGAAATATTCTACGGGCTGGACTGCCTGGGGTTCGAATCTCAGTCGGGGCAAGATATGTTTCTCTCCTCCGAAACTTTCATACCTGCACTGGGGCCCGTCCGACCTCCTCCTTTTCCCGAGGTAGAGTGGCCAGGGCGTTATGTTGACCACTTACCGGCGCCGAGGTTAGGTGTGAGTGGAGCTATATCTCCACCCCATCTGTATGCCTTCCTGTCGTGGACAGGGAGAGGTTTACCTTCTGTGACAGGCGGTTAATCAAGGAGTATTCTCTTTCTTGTTTCAATTGTTTGAGGCACTTGCGAAAGGTTGAGCAACACCATAGACTCGCCTCTCGGTCAGTTCAGCGCCAGCGACAGTATTCTTTGCGTGTTTTTAAATGCATTTTCGCGCTGAAGTCACGGGGCGCTCAAGTAAGCGGGCGTATTCTTCGGGAGAACGTATTTTTCAAAATAGATTAAACCCAATATCGTGGTTGGTTTTAGTTTGTGAGCGTGATTGAAGCAAAATGAACTCTGCTGAAGTGTCGCATGAGTGTTCAGGGTGAATACAGGGTCAAAGCTTGCTTTGAACTGACCGCGAGGCTGTAATTCGGGGAAGGCAGGTAATTACGCGAGATGTTGTGAGGAAGTTTGTGGGAAACATGTGGTAGCTTAGTGACTCATTTTTTCGTGTAGGGCCGTTCTTAGGCCGATTGGACCGATTTGACGTAGTCGGGTCCCGCTCTCATGGGAGATCCGCGCATTAGTAATTTTTAAAAATACGCAGTGTAATACCACTCAGAGTTCTCGGGCCGATTTTGTAATGATTTTATAACTTACGTTAACCTTTTAAAACCTAGCGGTAACTTTACATACGACCAGGTTTAACATTAAAAAATTCTACGTGGTGCCCACATTGCGTTTATGTGTTTTGTACGGATCTCAGTACAAACAGCAACTTTTGCCTTACAACACATTAAGA
Source organism: Coptotermes formosanus (assembly GCA_013340265.1). Lineage (NCBI taxonomy): Eukaryota > Metazoa > Arthropoda > Insecta > Blattodea > Rhinotermitidae > Coptotermes > Coptotermes formosanus. The sequence continues at coordinate 3,211 of BLKM01012411.1, read as the reverse complement.
GACTGATTTTTATAACCGAAGTGGAGAGTGTTTACAGCGCGGTACGCACTGAGTCCTTATATAAAACAGATACATTCTGTCTTTAAAGAGTTAAAAAATTCTACGTGGTGCCCACATTGCGTTTATGTGTTTTGTACGGATCTCAGAACAAACAGCAACTTTTGCCTTATAAAACATTAAGAGACTGGTTTTTATAACCGAAGTGGAGAGTGTTTACAGCGCGGTACGCACTGAGTCCTTATATAAAACAGATACGTTTCGTCTTTAATGGGTTAATATACCGAGACCTTAGTCCTTTTTATGCTCTGCAAAATAACTTCCAGGCGCCCGCCACAAAGGTCGCAGTCGGGCCCAGCGTTTGCTAAGGCTGGCACTGCTTCTTGTACCGATATTATTTGAAAATTCTTCTTAAAATACCTTTGTTGGCGCTGCTGTGTGTTCGTATTCAGAGATATACACAGTCGAACTCGGTTATAACGTCATGAAAGGGACTGAATATTTTGTGTCGTTATAAAAGAGTTGTTATAACCGAAGAGTGTAATGTTACGGTTAGTAGTGAGGAATTAATTGGTACCACAGAATATCTGACGTTATAGTCGAGGTGTCGTATAAACCGATGTCGTTAGAACCGGGTTCGACTGTAATTGTATTTTTTTCCACAACGGCAGTTGAGGTAAGGCCAGGTGCCAGGTCGCCCGGGCGACTGAAGTTTATAGGGTGGCGCCTTCATTTTTGGAGAATTTGAGTTGTGTGAGACTTGCCCGGGTTAGCGGCCTTTGTATAACGGGCATTGTGCGTAGAACGTAAATTATGGCGCCTTCATTTTTGGAGAATTTGAGTTGTGTGAGACTTGCCCGGGTTAGCGGCCTTTGTATAACGGGCATTGTGCGTAGAACGTACAATTATGGCGCCTTCATTTTTGGAGAATTTGAGTTGTGTGAGACTTGCCCGGGTTAGCGGCCTTTGTATAACGGGCATTGTGCGTAGAACGTAAAATTATGGCGCCTTCATGGAACCATTGTTGCCATGGAAACGCATCAGTGCGTTTGCTTTGTGTTTTTGTTGACCTGCATGTAGCTGTCAACAATAACAATATGAAACTTGTGGGTGTTTGCATGGAAGCGGAAGAATGGGTGCCCTTTGCACTGGTGTCGAGCTACAAATTTTTGTGCTGCTGTCAACAGTAAAACGTACTTGGGGTCTTTCTGTAATGTGCGTGATATTTTTGTCCGATTTTAACCAAATTTGGGGGGGGGGGGTGTTTCGACAGGTTTTCATACAAGCCCCCATATCAAATATCACGAAAATTCGTTCAGTGAGACCCGCGGTGATACGTGCAGAGACAGGGTTAGACAGACGGACATGACGAAACTAATGGGCGTTTTTTTTGCTGTTTATGCGAACGCGCCTGCTATAAACGGATGCATGAAGGGGAAATTAAGAAAAAATGTGCAGCTGTGCATGGATTTATTGTTGACGATATGCGCACGCACGCACTACGCGCGCGCGTTAACAGAAATTGAAAGAGGAAGCAGTAGGTTGTAGTCTGAAGAAATCGCTTTAGAAGAGGCTATGGACCTGTCGCAAGACAGACTGCGGAATGAGTAAAACGAACGAACGAACGAACGAACGAACGGAGTGCAGTAAGTTTGGGGGAGAGCGTAAGAATTTGGAATGAGGCGACCGTGACATGAAGTGGTATATCTAGAGCAGTGGTTCCCAAAGTGTGCTTCGCAGATCCCAAGGGATCCGCGACCAATTCCCAGGGGATCGGTGGGTTACATTTCTGTAATCTGTACTTCGAAGTTTACTGATTTTTAGTTAAAAGAATAATGTTTTGTTAACAGTAATCGAGGAACTTCATCAACCTTTTAAAGCCTAGCGATATCTTTACGTACCACCAGGTTTAACATTAAAAAATTCTACGTGGTGCCCGCATTGCGTTTATGTGTTTTGTACGGATCTCAGAACAGACAGCAACTTTTGCGTTATAAAACATTAAGAGATTGGTTTTTATAACCGAAGTGGAGAGTGTTTACAGCGCGGTACGCACTGAGTCTTTGTATAAAACAGATACGCTTCTTCTTTAAAGGGTTAATTGGCGATGTGTTTATTTCGTATGGCCTTTAGAATATCTAATTATTAAACCCCCTGTCCCACGAGGCGGGCGACTTTGAGTGTAATTAAGGTCAAATCATGCAATGCGTTGGTATGTATGCTGCTGGTATATATTAGAATCTATCCAAAATCAGTTCTTATATATAAATTTTTAATTTTAGATACCTGTCATTTGGACACTAGTTATACGAGCAAGGATGTGAGTATTCGTGGTTATTTTTCGAAGCTAAAAGGGACTCGCGAGCAAAAGAGTTCGGAAAACAATGGTCTAGAAGCATTTATAGAGACGAACTGTGCAGTGAGCCAGTGTTGATTGTAGTACGTCCAACGTTTGAAACGGGTACCGCCCGGAGTACAGGTGTTGAAGCTGTACCGTTACATTATCCTGCTCGGGCGGCTGGTAGCTGACCTTTCACCCCAGAGTCGCGGGTTCGAACAAAGTGACACTGCTGCAGGTTCTTCGCCAAGTACTGCCGGTTGCCCTTCTGTTGGTGTTTTTCTGCTGATGCTGCATACTCGTTCTTTTCATCTATCAAGGACGAATTGTGTAACCGTTGACAGCGTTATTACATAATACACGTAAAAACTTAATTATGCCGCTAGATCACTTGTGTTTGTGATTCTAGGTTTTTATTGAAGAAAGGTTCGTGGTTGGGCAAAGTTCGGGAACCATGGGTCTAAGAAATGACGGGATCGGAGATTCTTACAGTGGTGATGCCTAAGATTAAAGTCTTCTGGTGTTTGACGCTTTGTCTTTGGGGGAGTGGTGCCTTCATCTGCAGGACTGCCTGGCGTTAGAGATGAATGCAGTACTAACCTCCGCAACGTCGGAAACCGCTCAGCCAATGACGTAACGTCTCATTGCAGAAGACCTGGAACCTCAGCTGCAGAAAAACTGTTAATAACAGTTTACAGGGAGGCTTGATGATTGTCGTCATCCATGTTGACATCAGAAATGTAGAATTTTCATAGAAAATGTTCGATGGTTTGTAAATTTTCCGGGCCTGATTTATTCCAAATTTGATTCCTGCACGTGTTTGTTGTGCGACTGGTGCAGCTGCTGTTTGTTGTGTGACTGGTGCAGCTGCTGTTT
>BLKM01012407.1:0-12504 GCA_013340265.1 Coptotermes formosanus | reverse complement strand
ACACCACCTTTTGCCTTAACGCCGCTTGCCCACATACACCACCTTTTAATTTGAGCACTCTCATTTTCAGCTTAGCGCCCTCTAGCTGCCTACGCCGCATTACGCCAACCGCTTAAATTTGACAGCAATATCATTTTTAATTCACGCCTTTTTTTCATTTACGTCTACTTTTCCGGGAACGCAAACATGGCGTAAAACGAGAGATGGGTGTAATGTCAAAACCGTTCAAACAGCCTACTTACTGTACGTTGCCGTGAGACTCTGTCCTTTTTGCAATTAAAATATTCATAAAATTGTGAGCGAACCAGTTCCCTGTTTACACTTTGAGATAATGCGTGAACCAGTAAAAAACCTGAAGAGGCCACATGGAAAACCTAACCGCAGATGATGTAAAATGTTAATATGGATTTTAAAAGTGCCACAATTTGTAAATTAGAAACTTTTTTCATAAAGGGCGTTTTTTTTAACTAGCTGAGCGTTTTGGAGAAAGGCTATTATTCGTGTACTTACATTAGAGTAAGAAGGAGTACGTGAAGGGTACAAATTAGTTCATTTCATTCATACACAGTTCAAACACCAGCAATTACAACTTTAATCTATCTCATTACCTAAGCCATATTTACGTTGGACACTTTAACCTTCTAAAGCCTAGTGGTAACTTTACATACCACCAGGTTTAACATTAAAAAATTCTACGTGGTGCCCACATTGCATTTATGTGTTTTGTACTGATCTCAGAACAAACAGCAACTTCTGCCTTATAAAACATTAAGAGACTGGTTTTTATAACCGAAGTGGAGAGTGTTTACAGCGCGGTACGCACTGAGTCCTTATATAAAACAGATACGCTTCGTGTTTAAAGGGTTAATTGCCCTCCCGTGTTGTATTATAATTAATTTCTTTGTCCCATTACAATGACAGGAAATATCTGTAGAAGTATTTCAGTATTTGGAAATGCCATGTACTTCGAAATGTTTATTACGCGTTTATTGTTTTTTTAATACGTGACGGATATGGCAGGATTTATAAATGACTATATGGGTTCTAGAATTACCAGCATCTCCATTACATGACGTAAACCGAAATATCTGGATGGCTGCGACGTAAGATCGCGTTTACGCGTGTTCAGAGAAAGCCGTGTGGATGCAACATGTGCTGATATCACAAAGAGAAGGGTTATGAGATGTCTCATGTAACCTAATTCTCAGGAGACAATTTTTAGACACCCAGACCATTTGGTCAAGGTCAAGCGCTCCGTACGATTTTTGACGTTATATGTCAGAATATATTCGTACCCGGTTATAACGACATCGGTTTAGAAAGACACCTCGTATATAGCGTCAGATATTCTGCGCTTGTTGTTCCTAAATTTTATTTATAATTTAATGTAAAACTGTCAACGAACTTGAAACTAAAGTAGAGTAATTTCTGTAACTGTTGTTTAAATTAAAAATGAATAACAGCTTAAACATTTAAGTGATATACCTGCATGCCTGTATTTTGTCTTGAAATATTTTTTCTTCACTGTTTCCCTTGTGTCACACTCCTAGGTTAGAAAGTTGCTTGTTTATAACAACACAAATTCAGTTCCTTTCACAAAGTTATAACCGAGATCAACTGTAACTTAAAAAATACCCCAAGCTGAGATTTTCTTAAAAATTAGTAACTACTAACATATTCGAAAAATTTCCCATTGTTATGGAAAACTAAGATGTCATACAATGTTGGCATCGACCCACCACTGTTAGTGCTACCGCAAATATAGTGGCCGCGGACGGGATCCGTAATATTCACGTGCCAGTCCACGGCCCATTTTATCGTTGTGCTGCGGTCTGATTGTGCTATACTGTTTTACATGCTGTATGTTCATCTGTTCCTTTAGCCTCGCCTCGTACATCACATAAAACAAATCCTCTCTGATGCTCAAATCTTTCTTCGACCTCAGCGCGTCCCTCTGGTAAACCAGGACGCAACTCACTGTCCCATTAATTAATCCGCATTCACTTACACCGTGGGCATTATATACTCGTACAGTGGGCTTACTCAACTTAACATCGTACCTCACAGAGAATATATTGTCTGCTGATGCTCAAATCTTTCTTCGGCCTCAGCGCCTAACTCATAAAGGGCAAGGTTGTGACCGACTCATTCAGTCTCTCATGCGAAGGATATTGTGTAAGGTGTAGGCTATTTCAAATTGTTGCTATTGTAATTCTTATTCATATAGTTCTTGTTCATGTCATTTTGGGAAGATAAAGGATTACCTAAGTATACAGACTCTATCTGTATTAAATCCGTGACGTATAACCTCAATTTTTAACATTGTCGCCACATTTCAAATTAGCAAATTGCGACTCACAATGTGTAGTTATGTCTATGACGTATTCCCGTACCAAATTTCACGCGCCTATATCTAATATTTCATTACTTGCTGTTACAGAAGTCACACTGTGTTTTATTGCATAAATACGTTGCCAGAAGAAAGCTGTATGTTTTTAGAATGTCTGTTACCATACACCGTTCTAAGCCTCTGCACTAAGTAGCGTTACTCATAGTCTCAGTTCAGAAGTTCGTGTGTGCACCATGCTGTTATTTATGATTGCTGGAAATTGAAATGTAGGAGACTGGGGTAGACTGAAAGGCACAATAATCATATCAAATTTCTGGAAAATTAGTTAATTTAAAAGCTGAACAGATTGGGACACATACATGTACACAGCCAGCTTGCTGGTTCCACAAGTTAACATTCTTTTCCTTAAGAGAGGAAACAGGGTTAACGGGAGTACCATGAGAGACCTATAATCTGGCACGTATTGACGAAAGCATTTGTGTTCCTACTTAAACAGATCAGCAAGGGAAAAAGGTTAAATTTAAATTCGATGCCAAGTTATTTAATATTCAGAGTGTTTCATGTTAACACACTATTTCGGCCTTTCTAGGGCAAAATCAGACGCTTTTTATTGACAAGAGAGCTAATCGAATGTAGGAGCATAAATCGGGATGTTTTATGTGTCAGTGAGGGAAATTTCGTGCGATAATTTCGCCTGTCGGTCTACTTCTAGAAGGCTTGTTGAGCGAGGCGGTCCCTAGCGACAAATTAAGACACTTTACTGCCTGAACAAAGCTAACTGAACATCGGAATCCTTCGAGAATGAATCGGGAAGTTAGATGCACGTGTGGGTAATTACTGTGTTAGTCCGTGTGGAAGTGTAGTGTGGCTGTTTTGTGTATTTCCGTGTATGTGTTTGTTTTGTGATTTGTGCCATGGGATTAATAATAGTGTTGTAAAGTGCGGTTAAGTGTTGTAAACTGTGTAAAGTGTGTGCGCGTGTGTGTGTGTGGTTGTGTGCCAAACTGAAGTGAGTTTCCGCGTGAACCAGAAATGCAGTGTGGGATCGAAAGCAACAGAATAAGAATCGAGGTGAGCGACAGGGTGAGTATCGTGTTTCTAGCTTTAGACTGCAGTGAAGTAATTTCTGTGAGAGAATGCTTTACACAGCTAGGCTGTAGGAAGTACACAAGTTTTATGCATCGTCGAATTGACGTGAAGAGAGTAAGTTATTTGTAATTATATGATCGGAAAGGTCTGGGGAAAACGACCGTGATCTATTTAAGACTACGTCTCGGAATTTTATTTGGATTAACTAAATCCATGCAAACTCAAATAAAGATTCGTTTTTCTTCTAATACACTGGGAATTACAGACGAGTAACTTCATTACACGAAACAGTGCTGCCAACTGTATTGTGAAGCTTTATCAGATAAGTATTCAACGCTTTTCACCTTCATTTTTAGTAAATCACGCAGTTATTATGCTAAAAATACCCTATAATTGGCGTGCTGGCTTATGATTAGTTTAAAGGGAAGCTGGAAATGCAAATGTGGAGGTAAATAAAATGAACCGTGTCATACATTGAAGCAAGAAAGTCCATGTGCATTCCATGGAGGCGTATGGGGAGTGCAGGTATAGCTGCACTTATTTGTAAACATTACATACAAGCGTAGTTCTAGGGATTTCGTTGTCATCTAGCAGTTGGAGTCGTTAAAGGCAGTTGCGGATACAGCCGCATGGTTGCAGAAGCAAGCAGTATGAGTCATCGGTACTGAAGTCGCAACCTTTGAGGAAAAAGTTACATAGCTTGCTTATTCAATGAAGTCGGAATTTTAAGTGTCCTTCACACTGGAGTGCGTTTAACATTAAATATGATTTCAACATATGGACGCCTAAGTGGACCTTACACCAATGAACGACCCCCTGAAGATGATGATTTGCTCGTCGCAACATATGTAGGGGCTTATATAAACTATTCCAGTAGTGTATTAGTTCGTATTTTTTAGTGCATGACAAAAATTCACGGTTCTATTAATATAAAGTTTGAACGACAATGCACCTCCGAAATGTACTCTTGTTTATTATCCTATGATTGGCTGTCGACAGGCGTCGTATTCAGCGAAAACATTGTCAGAGAATACAAATGGTTTTTAGTTACTGCTCCTGCGTCATACTGTTTTGTTTTCGCTTAATTAAAATTCACTTAGCGACTGATAACGCAGTGACCAACAACAGCGCCATTAACAGGCCGAGACAGTTCGTCCATCAGTGACTTATTTGTCGCATAGTTGCAAATGAAATTGTTTCATATCCATAAAAGTACTAAATGTGGCATTACTACTACTACTACTACTACTACTACTACTACTACTGGCGTCGCTACCTATCCTATTCCTTATTTGTGTGTATTGTCGTTAATGTTTAAACATAAAAGGTAAAGGTAAAGGTTGCCCTAGAAGAGGCCATGAAGGCCCAGAGGGGAGTAGAGGTATAGGTCTACTATTTTTATCGTATAACCTCGGCGCTAGATGGAAGTGGCTGGTCAACGCCACGCCCCGGCCGCTTTTCCCCCGGAAATGACCCGCTACCGGTTTTACAGGAGGTTGGGTGGGCCCCAGGGTCAGTCTGGACGGGAGTGGAAAACCTCGCCCCCACCGGCATTCCATCTCCGGACCGTCCAGCCCGTAGCCAGTCGCAATGTTCAAACATAAGAACGATTTATGATAATTGGGTTAATGGCATTATCTTAAGTGTTTTATGTCTGTAGAGGAACGCAGTCGACCTGGAGACTAATTTGCCCATCTGGCCGAATTGAATTTGGTTTACTGATGTTACATTAAATAGTACTGTTGTTCTGTTGACTCTGTGTGTGTGAGTTCCTACTGGTACTTGTCCAGCAAATTTAACTTGGCCCACTTTACATTAAATTAACGTAAGCAGGGATTTAGCTGGTAGGACCTTATGACAAGCTGTCCTCTTGAAGATGAATGTTAACCTTTTAAAGCCTAGCGGTAACTTTACATACCACCAGGTTTAACATTAAAAATTCTACGTGGTGCCCACATTGCATTTATGTGTTTTGTACGGATCTCAGAACAAAGAGCAACTTTTGCCTTATAAAACATTAAGAGACTGGTTTTTATAACAGAAGTGGAGAGTGTTTACAGCGTGGTACGCACTGAGTCCTTACACAAAACAGATACGCTTCATCTTTAAAGGGTTAACGTTACATATAGAACTTGGCTTTATGGAATGTTAAATGGATGAGTGAATGAATGAATGAATGAATGAATGAATGAATGAATGAACAAACGAGTGAACGGATTTTCATGTGCCACATACATGAATAAGTGTGGCTGTTCAAGAAATGTTTTTGCCACTGAGTTTCATGAATAACCTGTTTAATGTTAATACACTGTTAATCTAAAATTGCTGTTATTAATTTCATTCCATATGCAACCTTACTTGAAACCAATTTATAACAGCAGGCTTGTCCATCAACATTCCATCACAGTTAGAAACAATTTTCAAAGATGCAAAATTAGCAACTACCCTGCAATTTCTAAAATGAAGCATTACATTATGTTGTAACTAACTTCGTGAAGAACAGTCCTTCTTGAGAAGCTAATAATTCCTCAGCTGGTCAAGAATTCCCCACATATTTGACACACATATATTCCATTGGTCCATCAGTCTGCCATATGGGATGGATACAAAACAAGTAACAATACTATACAAACATGATTGTACAGAACAACCACTAGTCATATATCAAGAACAAGAAGACAAAATGTACAACTACAGAAATACAATGTTTCGAATTCCTTCCGTATAATTCCTTATGAAACACAAGTGTTAACCCTTTAAAGACAAAGTGTGTCTGTTTTATATAAGGACTCAGTGCGTACTGCGCTGTAAACTCACCACCTCGGTTATAAAAACCAATCTCTTATTGTTTTATAAGGCAACAGTTGCTGTTTGTTCTGAGATCCGTACAAAACACAAACGCAATGTGGGCACCACGTAGAGTTTTTTAATGTTAAACCTGGTGGTACGTAAAGTTACCGCTAGGCTTTAAAAGGTTAATTATGCTGTGTACAACAACGCACCATTTGTCCTATCCAGATCCACATTAATTCAGTTCACAACTTCTCACTGTATTTCTTTGGGAACCATATTAATAATAGCCTCTCATCAATACCCAGATCTTTAAAGTGGTCTCTTTCCTTCAGGTTTCACTACCAAAATCCTGTATAAATATCTCTTCTGCATCACACATGCAACATCTTCTGCCCATGTCATCCTCCTAGATATGACCACCCAAGTATTTTTTGCTGAGGAGTACAAATCACGAAGTTCCTCAACTGTCAAGTTTTCTCCACTATCCTGTTACTTCCTCCCGCTGTCCCAAATATCCTCCTCAGCACCACATTCTTGAACACTGACAGCCAGTATTCTTCACTTAATGTCACAGAACAAAACTTATATAGCACATTGGCACCTTAAATAATTTAGACCTATAGTAATGTCATATCATGTTATCTGTTGAATTATCCCACAAACATTTGCCAAGGGCAGTATGCATAAAAACACAATTCCCTGCTGACCATCCCTATTTGCCCACACTGGGCACTGGCCCCTTCTTCCACTCCCCTGGGTCCAAGGGATCACCTGCCTACGTAACCTGAAAATTAACTCCCTTACTCTATCCGATGGTGAATATGGAAGCAGCCACTTCCTCCGAAACATTGACAAAACACTTCGTCACATGCGGGAAAAAAAAAAGCCAAATAGGTTAATGCTGTACAGCAAAATATTCATTGTTTAGAGTGAGGATTATATTAGACCCAGGAAATGCACTCTATGGGCAAAATGCAGTACTTCTTACAGGTTCATATAGGCAGTAGAATGTAGAAAACACCATGCCGTAAATGGTCGAAGGCCCAAAATCAGATTAGTGTATCTGCCTTGTGTAGATTTATGTAAGATGCATATCATAATTACTTACACTATAAGTTCCACATCTTGAAACCTTGCAGCTTACTGCACCAGTACTGCTACTTGCGAACGGAGGAAAACCAGATGATACTGAGCCTGATGTTCTGGTCGGTATTCTTATTTTATAAGGAAGCAGCTGCTTCTGCACAAGTTATATTTTGTTAAACAAAATTATCAGCAAGAAAAACAAACATATTTTGCCCTTATACAGAGTATTTATTTTATCTGAAAAACACTCTCACTTACTGTTGGTTCACTTATCATATTAACGTACCCCACTGTCCACATACACAGTAGAAAAGTAGAGGGAGGTGACAAATGATATTTGAAAACTCCCTGCCTGGAAAACACAACTTGGTTATCGAGGATTACTACTGCCTTCTAGGATGTTATGCCTTGTAGTTTGGTAGAAGTGTTTCAGAGGGTCTTGCAGCCTTAATCACTGGGGCCATTGTCTAAGTCCACCTTATCTTCAGCAGTCACATGATGGGGTTATTATTTGACAAAACTTACATCTTAACATGCACTACTAAAATAACCACTCTACTGGAGAGTTGCTATCCTTTCATGGTCTGACCACTTCTGTTTGGCTTTCTACTGTCACACAACACAGAAGCCCGAGCCCTGCTTCCAAGTTACCTGCCAGTTATGTTATTTATGGTGTCTGTTACGAGTAAGAGATGGACATATTACAAGATCTGTGCATCTTGGAAGGTGAAAAAAACAACACAGATTAAAGGGGACCACACCTGTTTAGTTAGAGTACACACTCTTGGGAAAGAAATGTGAAAGTTGAGATGGAAAGATGCCACAAACAGTCCTTCAGCAAAGCAAAAAATAATTTCATGCCCAACAACACAAGGGAAAAAGAAAGAAAGATCTAAAGAAAGAAAAAAATAATGAAAGGAAGGCAGGAAAGAGGAACATACACAGAGGGAAACATGCAACCAAAAGACTTACTGATGAAAACAGTGATGAACACTTGAAAGAAAAGAAATTATGAAAGTAAGGAGCCAAATCAGAATTCCAGAAATTAGTATGTGACTGAATAATGTAATGAAAAGCTTACAACTGTAAATTAAAACACATTGCATTACTATGACTAATGAATCTGAAGGACAAATACATACGTCAGTCAGGTGCATACTTTATTTACGGGCTCTGTGAATAAAGGACTTCATGACTGCATAGTATGCTTGCTTTGCTTCTAACACTGTAACATTAGACTACGCTGCTGGCAGGTGGACACCAAAAACACATTTGGAAACCTAGTGTACTTTTGTAATTAAGAAATGAAACTATGAAGCCTGACTGCCATGAATATCCCAGTCTTCTCCAATAAAAGTAGACACACAGTAAAATTCAGTGAATTTACGATACTTCAAGTGATGTGGGAAATGCAAAGAGAAAACCCATTTTCAAATTACAGGATTAGTATTTTCTGAAAGGGAAGATAATGTAAGTCTTTTTGAAACAGCACTGGAGTTATTGCCTAAATATGCATGCACTGAATTTTCCTTGACTATAAAAACATCTAAATTCTACTTACTTACATATGAATGCATGTACATGAGCATTCATCAACACATTGTGTGTATAATATGTGTAGTGTTCCTTCACCTTATTAGAAGACATTATTAGCCTGAGAGAAAAAACAGCTGAAACCCACAAGTTTCTAATGACAAAAATTTCTTTTTCTACAACTTCTTTATTATAAATATTCTTAGCTTTTATCTTTCAGTATCACATAGTCTGTAACAAAAAAATATAACTGATAAATTAAGGAACACACACATACCCTTATGTCTTTTGTTACCAACATGAAACCCAGAAATTCCCTTTTCATCATTTCAATTTTAAACTTTCACTGTCATGTTGGATAATGCTTCTCCATTCCAGATATAAAAATCTTGTATGTTAAACATTAAATAAGATTTCACTGTTTACAGAAATGATATCCAGGTTATGGAAGCAAGTAATACAAAAGTATATCACAAGGCACAACAACTGACATAACAAAATAAGCTACTGTAAGTAACGGCCACACTCTCCTACCCTCCCACACTCTATCCTGCTTAATGTTGTTCTGGGAAGTGATGATATCAGCCTTTTAAATTGTAAAAATGCTTACTTGTAAGGTGTGACATGGCAAAATGGACACTTCATTATGTCCAGTTTACCAAAACGAAAACCATATTTAACATTCACGAAATATGTCCTTAACGCATCTCACGTGTCTGAAATAAATTGATGTTGAACCTGATTATAATGACACTGGTTTATGTGACATCTCATGTACTGCATCAGATATTCTGTGGTGCCAATTAATTCCTCGCTGTTAACCATAACATTATAAAAAATACGCATTTACAACAACACAAAATATTCAGTCCCTTTCATGACATTATAACCAAGTTCAACTGTCCCTGAAAACAAGGCAGAGAGTTCCACCACAACTGGTTCTTCCCAGACCTTCTTGTCCTGATCAGGTAAACCAATCGTATTTCAAATATCACATCCCTCTTCCCTTGAGCATGAGTTATAATGTCAGTTGCCTATCACTTGTCTCTGCTCTGTTGTTGCTCTTATTAACAGTTTGTAACAGCTATTCTCTGTAACAGATGAATCATATTTTCTCCAGGTATAGATGATTTTTGCAAGTTTTTATACACACTTCTATATTCAGTACCACATATCACCACACAAGAACTTCTAATGACCTGCATTACCACACAAGCATCCACTACGTTTTGCTTCAGCCATTACCCCCCAAAACATTCTAGTGCTTCCCACTGTGTACAGTTCTTTTCCATTTCTTTTCACACACATTTCCATATCTATATCACATCATCACTAAAACACGACTGAGATCAGTGACATATTTATGGATCCTGCTATATTCTGTCAGGCAAACACATCACATATAGCTGGAATAAAACATTAGCATTTGACTGTCTTCAAGTTTCAAATACCCAGTCACAAGGCATCTTGGGCATCTTGGAAGCAGGCCAGGGTAGGTAGCCTGCTGTTCGGAATATCCAGTAGTCATAAGAAACTTTACTTATGAGGAGCAGCAGTAATACCACTTCACCGGCAATAATGTAGTTGATATAGTCTGTCCATACGCGAGGATATGAGCACACTTTGTTCTGATCCAGGTCCATTACCTGCACACACAAATAAATTATTATTATTAATAATAAGCTGCAAGGAGCTGAGTTCGTCTTGTGATGCTAATAGTTCCTCTTCCTGCTCCATCTCATAATTAATAATAATAATAATAATAATAATAATAATAATAATCAATCAATCAATCAATTGGTGTTTATTAACATGCAAGCTTAACAGCAAAAATGCCTATTATAAAGCCAGCATGAAAAGAAACACAAATACAAAAACAGCACAAATACACAAACACTACACAAACAAACAAACAAACAAACAAACAAACAGGCAATCAAAAGAATTCAATAGATATGTAAAATCACTGGGGCAAAACCCCTGCACTCTGAAGAAATACAAATAAGTTAATGTAAGAAATGTGAGAAATGTCCAATTTCAGCACAAAAACTGCTTTAAAAAAGTAACGGGCTTCCTAAAGATATCAATGTCTTTGCACATGCAGTTTGCAGCCATTACACATCACGCCGTCAGAGAGTTTGTACATGTAATAGTGAACAGAGAGGAGTTTCTGACATCGCGAGAAGGAACACGTATGCCAGTTGTGTCCAAGAGAGAGGGGCAGCATTTTAGGTCTGCATAAACAGAGATAAGAAATAATAATAATAATAATAATAATAATAATAATAATAATAATAATAATAATAAATGTTATAATCAAAAGTTATTCACCCACCTTATCATTGAAATTTTCACACTGAATTTCATAATAGTCTTCAATATGTTTTCGATTCTTCAAAAGCCACATCTGAAAAAGAAAACTGAGTGTAATAACTCTGTCTGATAGGCACTGACTTAATGTTGTTGACAGAAGGCTTAGAAATCACATGACAGTGCTTATGGTATGGGACTAACTATATCATATTACTCAGTAGATAAAAATGGATTTCTGAGAAACTGAATGAAATGAAGCAGTTTTAAAATGCTGTTTAAGTAGCATGGGTTACAATTAAGAAGCCCCAAGACCTTTATGATCATTTTATACTTTTCCTTTCTCAAGGTAATGAAGTGGTTTGTGACATCATTACATTGACCCAAATAAAGTGGGTTCATTTCTTTGGAACACACAGTAGTGCACAGTGCAGAATGTCATGTAGCTTTGTGAGAGACTGTCGATGGTATATCACAGTTGGAATCATATGTTTCATGAACTTTGTCTACTGTCTCATGTTAAAAGATAATAAGAACAATTAATGAAATGCTACCTGTTAGGGACACGATTAGTTCCTGTCCTCAGGCTAAAAAATAAGTTCCCTGTTGTGCCCGATAAGCCCAGAACTTGTGAGTAACTTTGCCGCTCAGGCCCAACGGATAGTTTCTGTTAAACTCCTCTCCCATATGTCCCACATCTCATCTTCCTTGATTCGACCACCCAAATAATAGTTGGTGAGGAATACAAATCATGAAGCTCCTCATTATGTAACTATTTTCCACCCTTTTGTTATTTCCTCCCCCTTAGGTCCAAATGTCTTCCTCAGCATCCTATTCTTGAACACCCTCAGCCTATGTTCTTCCTTTAACCTTTTAAAGCCTAGCGGTAACTTTACGTACCACCAGGTTTAATATTAAAAAATTCTACGTGGTGCCCACATTGCGTTTATGTGTTTTGTACGGATCTCAGAACAAACAGCAAATTTGCCTTATAAAACATTAAGAGATTGGTTTTTATAACTGAAGTGGAGAGTGTTTACAGCGCGGTATGCACTGAGTCCTTACATAAAACAGATACGCTTCATCTGTAAAGGGTTAATATGACAGACCAAGTTTCGCACCCATGTTAAAACAAAAGGCAAAATTATAGTTCTGTATTTCTTAACCTTTTAAAGCCTAGCGGTAACTTTACATACCACCAGGTTTAATATTAAAAAATTCTACGTGGTGCCCACATTGCGTTTATGTGTTTTGTACGGATCTCAGAACAAACAGCAACTTTTGCCTTGTAAAACATTAAGAGATTGGTTTTTATAACTGAAGTGGAGAGTGTTTACAGCGCA
>BLKM01012402.1:0-24119 GCA_013340265.1 Coptotermes formosanus | reverse complement strand
CCACCACCACCACCACCACCACCACCACCACCACCACCACCACCACCACCACCGCCACTGCCGCTGCCGCCCGTTACAGTAACAGGCCTATCAGTGCCTATTACGTATGTCACAAAACAGGATCCTTCTGTCATTTCAGTGGTGTTACCAAGCTTCTTTTACTTTTGGATTGATATTTTGTGTAGACAGGCTGCATCTGCTGTAACCTCACCAACTTAATTGTCAGCTGTTCTTCCTCCCTGTTGTGTGCTGTTTTCACCAAAGAGGCTCTGGTGCATGAGTTGGCAGTGCTGGAGGAAATGCTGACACGCACGTACACATGCAGCATGTCCAGCATCTTAAATATAGCAACCCTACCAACTGGACTGCCACTCTTTGGCTAACAGCCAGTTTTTGTAACCTCTGAGTTGCATTATGGGTATTGGATCTGTGTACAGTTTTGCTTCCGTAATTTGATTTGATTTTCAGAGTGATCGTGAAGACCTAGTTGAAAATTCTGCTGTTGGAGGACATCAGAACTTGGAGGTGCGTTCCAAACCTTTACCAGATACTTTTCAACAGCTCATAATGTCTGTGACAACGGAATTTGGTCCACCTATACTGTATGCTAAAACAGGCCGAGCTTCCACACTTCGATTGCTGGTGGCAACAACACAGAATAAGGCTGGTAAGTTTGTTAGTTGCTTTATATATGTACCAGTAATTAGCAGTAAGAAATTTTGAGATGTTTGTTGTACAGGTATGATATGAAGATAGCTAAATACTCAAGGCTTTGTGTTTTGATATTTTCTGTGAAAATGAAGTTGTAGATTAAAATGTAAAATCCATTGTAGGTCAGTTATTAACTTTTGTCTTTGACTGCTGAAAATACAGCAGATTTTTTTTGTCATAGGTCTTTACTGAATTTTGTTCTGTAGGGTTAAGGAGTGGTCCAGAGACACACGGCATTAAAGAAATGAAACAAAGCAAGAAACTGTTGTTCAAGCCCTCCAGATGGAATGATAAGGAGGGAGAAGATGGGCTGAGGCGAAATGCTAGTGTTGATGAATTGATGCACCAGCAACCCGATTATCGTGGAGCTCCACCTGTCACCAGCTTCACAGCACAGGGTAACTTTATTCATTTTAATCTGTGGCCATGCACTGTTTGCAGGTTTTGTCTTAATTTTAAAACTGAGATACTACTATGAGGCAACATGGTATGTCATTGGGTCTGCCATTCTAGAATTGAAGTAAAAAGAGTGCAGTTCTGAGGGAAGTGTGACCATTTCATGTGTGTTGTGCTGCCATGTTTTGAATTGTGGGGCACCATAAATGTACCTGTTTTAGTAAATGTGTCACATGCCACTGTTTTTATGTTTGTCAGTGTGCATTATTTGCACACAGCCCTGTCCACAGGCAGTGTAAACATAGTATCTTTGCCATTGTGAGTTGACTGTGGCTTACATGTGTATTTCTGTATGAGAATTTTGACATCATTTGGAGCTGCATGTATGCTTCTGTAGTGTAAAACCCATGTCTAAGGAGGCATGAAAATGTAGTGGGGAACACAGACATGCAGCTACATATTCTTAAGCAATTATATATGATATGATAGAATACCTCGTACTAACATAAATAATGAATAATTACTGTATTTTGGATTGAGCACTAATTTACATGTATGGGTTACATGGTTTATAGTCTTGGAATGGTTTTTGGTTCATGTCTCTGCACCAAATAGTAGGTGTGGTGAGAATTAAGGGACTGAAACTGTTCCATCTGTTGTGTAATCTCATGTTACAATTTAATTTGGGTGTAAAGGGTTAAACATTGTGTGGCTCTTTTTCAAGGGGCCACATATGTACTGTGGTTGAGCTGCCTGCTACTGTGAAGCTTCTGGTAGCGGTGGCTGATTGCAACCCTGACTTGTCTTCCCTCTGAATGAAAGTGATCTTTTTAGTTTGGTTTATGTATAGGATATGTCATTCTGTTTCACTGACTGTAACTCCTTTTGAATGTTGTATTTATTTTTTTATGTTATTCATTTCCATGCATATGATCAATACAGCAAAACAGAGCTAACTTATGCACAATATTACTGTTTATTTATATAACCTTTGTCTTTTAGTTCATCTCCCTGACATGTGGGGGAGATGAACTAAGAGACAGAGGTTAAATAAATAAACAGTACTATTGTGCATAAGTTGGCTCTGTTTTGCCGTATTGTATTTCTTTATTTTGTTGTATAGAGCCACGACCAAGTGCTGTGATTCGCCTGGGAGCGGCTATGACAGTGGAATGTGGAAAAAGTCGTATCACTGCCAGTTTCCCTGCCACTCTTATTCGTGAGCTGGGTGTTACGCGGCTTACTCTGAATGATGCGAGCTGTGTATCACAATCAAATGGAACTCACGTGTTTCTTTCTAGTCTTATAACATCTTGTGGCAGTACTGGTGATAGTGATGGCAAAGTTGTTTCTACTACAAATTTTGTAAGTATTATGTAGAGGAATCTGTAGTGTTAAAATTCTTGTTTGAAATGTTTCAGTCGCGTTTGAAATATTTGTTTGTCATAAATTAAAACACATGTTTTATTGGCAGATTCATGTAACTTTTGGTCCACAAGGTGAGAGCGATGATGAAGACTTTGAAGAGTCATCTGGCTGGTATGGGTATGGTTCATCAGCATGGGGAAAAATCCCCATTGTGTGCAAGGATCATCCACATTTTCCTGTATCCAAAGCAGGACTGGAGAATGCTGAAGATCCATTGATTGTAAGTGGGTTATTAAAAAAAAAAGTATGTCATTGTCCATCATTTAAGATGTCAGATACAGCTCTGTAAAACATCTGTTTACTTGCTTCATACGTCCAGCAGCATGAGAGCATGAGAATGGTTCTGTGTGCTTAATGTGCATGTATTCTGCCGACACCTGGATACTCTGTGTGTAGGCATAAGATGAGAGTGGCAGTAAAAGTAAAGTGTTTAGAGCTTATAATATAATTTCTATTTCAAGGGCTCAGAAGATGTTTTGAATGGCGTATCCAGCAGTACGTTGACCTTGTATCACATGGAACTGTACAGGGATAAGGAACACACAGAGGTGCTTGACTTTACTTCGCCAGACCCAAGTGTCAGGGAGGTAGAGTTTGATGAGACCATTTATGTGAGGGCTTGGATTGATGGAGGTAAGATGTGGAGTGGTAACTGTTCAGCGCTGTAGTTTGTACATGTAGGCTAAAGCTGTCTAGTGACAGCTTGCTAATCAATTTGTACATGCAAAAATGTGTCATGATTTTTAGGCGTGCCCACATAGTCTGGATGAGTGCCCATTATCTTCAGCATGTTTGCGTGCCTGTCTGCATGTGCTGGCTCAGCTCCCTCTGGACAGATATGCATCAAAATTCAAATTGGAGACTTTTATGAAGATGTGTCAGGAACTTCCAAATTTGGTTAAAATCAGCCAAAAATATCTGGAACTTTGCATGAAGACCTAAGTATTTCTATATTGTTGACAGCAATACACTATATTTTGTAGCTCGACAGAAACGTAAAGGGGAACCCATTTTTTACATTTCCATGACAACACTGAACAGTTTTATATTGTTAATGGCAACATGTGCAGCAGTAAAAATGAAACTATTGTTGCATTTTCGTGGCAACAGTTTCAGTATTTTTATATTATTGACAGTGAAATGCAGCTCAACAATACACATGTTGTGTTTCCATGACCACAGCAGTTATGTGAGCATATCAGGATATTATATTGTATGTACATTGCCTATTTTGTTTGAGGTTACAGTTGAGCTGTAATGTGTAGCTGTTTTAGTGTTATTCAGCTTAATGTATGAAGCACATTACTGCTGTTACTGGAATAGTTTTTTGTATCTGCCACCAGGATGAGTAGAACAAGCCATCAGATTTTCAGGATCAATTAACCACTGACATTTTGAACAAATTTTTTGTACTGTCATTGTAGTTAGTCTTGACACTTTAAAGTTAAGTGAGATGTTACTAAGGACGTGTGGTTGCTTTCTGTGGAGAGGAGCTTGCGTTCTTCAGCATAGGAATGAAGATCAAATTGGGTGTTACTGGGATCGTGATTTGGAGTGTAGTTAAATGTTACCAGCATTACTGATATGTTTGTTACTCTTAGTGGTTCCAGTACAAGTTGTGACTGAAAATTGTTGGATCTCAAATTCGTCAAGTCCGAGGGAGAGTTCACGCATTATCTTGTTGCGGAACACTTGTCCTGTTGATTTATCTGTGGAGATACAGGCCCAGATGGACACTCCAAATAATTCTCAAAGTCACCGTGTTTCTCATGGACGATTCAGTTTCCAAGTGAATAAGGAATATGGAAGTCTGGGTCAGTTCTTTGTTCATTGCCGTCTTGGTTTATGTACATCTGATCCTGCCCATGTCAGAGGAAATCTCATAATGGTAAGTAATTCAATTATAACTGTCTTGAGTGTATGAGGGTTTGAGGCTTAATCTGGAAGTAGGTGATCCAACGAGGAAGTTTGCTTTATTTCTGTCATGGCTGGTTAATTGTTACTAAGGAAAATGTAGATGGTACTTTAGTTCTTAACGCATATGTTTAATTCATATTTGCTTCTCTTTTTTGCACTGTGAATGCTGCGTGCCTCTGTAGAACTGCATCTCTTTATGTGTCACTAGGGGTATGCATGCTCAACACACAGCCTTTCTTGTTGTGGGAATACGCAGCTCAGTTTAAGACAGCTGAAGTAATGTTCTGCCATTTGTGGAAGAGCTGCAGAACCGTTTAGTGGCCCAGTAACCTTTCCCTGTCCCATTGTAGAGACTGTGTATTGAAACTATGGACGACGAGTTTGGTATCTGCAATGGTACACCCTCAGAAAAGTTGGGGTGAATGGGGACTCTCCAAATGGTGTGTACAGTGTAAAATGTGTGACAGTGATATGTTCGTGCCATCTCAGTCAGATCTGCAGTCATAAGGCAAAAGATAGAATCCATGCAGTGGAAACTATAGTAATACAAAATGTATGACACAGAAATCCTCACCACAGAGCTTTAGAGAAGCTGCTAAAACAGATCTTTAAAGCATAACCATTTATAGTCTGTGCCGACAAGCTCAACACAATCTGGTTTCCTGCTCTTTATTATTAATACTGCTACATGCTTCGGGTGCAGAGCGCGTCCGTCATCAGGCAAAATACAGTTTCTGGGAAAAAGTGTCAAATTTCCTGGAACTTGTATTTTGCCTGATGATGGACGCCCTGTGCACCCGAAACATGTAGCACTATTAATAACAAAGAGCAGGAAATGAGAGTTGTGTTGAGCTTGTCTGTACAGACTAGAAATGCTTGTGCACACACACAACAGGATGGGAAACCCAGTGATTAGATCTTTAAAGGTTAGGTGGCTGTGCCATGCCATAGGCAGTTATGGTATTTACTCAGTTGTAAGATTCGTAAGCCAACTCCTGATTTTTTCATTCACTGATAAAAGAAACTCAGGATTTTTGGGACTTGAAACATTTGATAATTGACCCATAATACTGTCATGTACAAATTGAGCTTCATGCATGAAGAGAATGTCGGGCAGCATTTGTAACTGTGGTTACAGCAAGGAGTGCATAAATCCTGGGTGACAGGTGGCTGTGGTGACTTAATTTTGTGTATTGGTGTCTAATATTGGTGGATACTCAGTATGGGCCTTGGTTGACCCATCTGGCACATAGCATTTTGAGGTGCTTCTGAGATTTTTGGAAAATTTGTGAACTTCTGGTCACAGACAGTTACTAAATTGTAGATGGCTGATCAGGATGCAGAATTCTCCATATGTGTGTCATTGCAGTGTGAGTGTACACAGAAATTTTGCATGCACTTGTAGGGGCTTCGCTGCATTGAATCCAGAACATTGTCTTCCCTGGGTTATGGTAGTCAAGATCCGCATTCTCCTATGGGAGGAGTCAAGTTTTTGTCAAAATATTCTTGGCATTCTGAAATGTATGTTGATGTTTAATTGTACAAATTAGATACGTTCACTGATAATTCTTTGCAGCAGCTCTGCCATTTCCATTACAGAAACTGCATACAAAATGCATGTTCAAACATTCCTCTTTTTTAAATAGCAAGAGACATTTTAAATAACAGCAGCATGTGGCCACACGAGCCAAGAGCAAGCAGACTGATAATGTTGCAGTGGTGCCAGCTTGCCCCACTAGCACTCAGCGGCCATCAAGGTTACAGATTGCTTAACTTGATCACAGTGTTATGTTAACCTGTGGTGGGTTATAGGATGTGTTTTGCTCTGTGTGGTGTGTGGGATATGCACCTTAAGTTTGGTGAACTTGTAATGACATAACATGCACACACTTGTATGCTAATACCAGTAAATAACTTGATTCGTTAATTAGTGACTGGGAGAATTTCTGTTGTAGGCCAGGTCTGTCTGGCAGTATTCTTTCTCTGTTTCCCTCTGTCATTTCAAGTGTTCTCATAAACTCAGACTTACATTACAGTAGCATGAACTACTTCTTTGCAGTGTGTGGACCCAAAACAGTACTGTTCACGTCAGAGTTTGCGTCCATATCTAGACAAGGCTGTCTCCACAGCACAGCAGTTGGCAAGGAAGGGTCCACTTCGACCAGTGCCAAGGAGACGAAGGGTTCCTAGCCTACAGGGTAAGCTTGTATACTGAGTTTGAGGCAGTACCGATATGAGTACCCTGAAGGTGTCTGTATAAACCTGGTTTTGACTGTTTTCATTCATAAGCGATTTCTGTCACTGTATAGCCTTTATTACTTTATACAACTGAAATTAAGTACCTTTTCCGGTCCATTTAAAATTATTTTGCCATGCATCAGCAGCTTTCTGTACTTGTACTGTGTTTTATAATTTTGGATATACTGAATGGTATATTAAGAGTGCATAATAGATGTTCTGCATGTGTTGTTATCAGAAGTTACCCTGGATTCTTGTGATATATAATGTGCATGATATATGTTACCCTGTTTTACTTAAGAGGTGGACTGTAAATTACACTTTTAACCTTTTAAAGCCTAGCGGTAAATTTACATACCACCAGGTTTAACATTAAAAAATTCTACGTGGTGCCCACATTGCGTTTATGTGTTTTGTACGGATCTCAGAACAAACAGCAACTTTTGCCTTATAAAACATTAAGATACTGGTTTTTATAACCGAAGTGGAGAGTGTTTACAGCGCGGTACGCACTTAGTCCTTATATAAAACAGATACGCTTCGTCTTTAAAGGGTTAATATAGTGTTATTTTTTCTTGCAGTTGTGTCGAGTTCAGAGGCACCAGCAGAAAGTCAGCCAAAAGTAATTTATGTTGGAGTGTCAACAGAGGTAACAGTAGGGATCGCTTTGGCCTCATTTGCTATTGGCGTTGGACTGACAGGAGTTTTGTGGTGTATCCACATGAAAACAGGTATATATTTAGTTCGGTATTCAGGAATTACGAGTGCATAGAATTTAGTGCTGCTGTGATCATAGCCCAATGCTGGGTAGTAGTATTTTAACACTTCTAAGGACTTCTGTATCTTTCCTGTAAGACAGTTGTAACAAAAAATGTATTTTTCTTTATGTAAGTTTTCTGTAGCTTTTCAAAGTTCTTGTCAGCAGTTAATGAGCATTGCTGTATTGCTGGTGTCAGAACTGTTGTATCTTACCTATAGTCATGTCATTTCTGATTGAAAGCTATACAGTTTAAGCAGTTGTGAAGGTGTTAAGTAAATCATGGATTAATGCAATAGCAAGAAAGGTGGGAAGCACTGATACAGTTACTGAGACGAACTATTTTGTGTTGGATTTCTGCTAAATTTGGGTCTCAGGTATGATGGTGAATTTTGTGCTTGGTCCATTACGTCTGTAGGGTTTTAATTTAGTGTTGGCTCGCATGGTGATGCAGATAAATTGATACTGGGATTTGGGGAATGGGTTTTTTGGTTTTGTTTGTTCTTTTTCATAGTGGTTCACTTGCAGTGGTAGTTGAAGAACCCCTTTTCTACATGCACTGTGGGTGGGCGGCCCTTTTGTCCTCGTACATATAGTAAACCATTGCCATTCATGACTGTTAAATTTTTAAAAAAACTATTATGAATTTTAAAATTGTGATGCATGAATTTAAGATATGGTGAGTGAAATGGTGTTGTGGGGACTGAAGACGCAGGGGTGACAATAATTAGTATGTGTGATCAGTGAACATGAAAATATTAGTGCTGTTTGGATGATGATGGTGTTCCTGGCTGGAAGTTGTTAGGGTGATTGAACAATGTAGCGTGAATGACGGGGGAAGATAGAATATATAGGGCTGGATGAAGTGATGCTCGGTTGTTTTACCTTGTTCCACATGTCCTTACACACTTTCTTGTACAGTACCAGGACAGTGTCTATCGTATGCTGAAGTTTCGAATAACTGCTCATGAAATGGTCATCCTCAAACACATGATCAACTAAGTTACAGTGAAACTCACTTAAGAAAAACCCAGTCAAGAAAATTTCCCGCCTAAGAAGTGAGGATAAAAAAGCACAAAAGTTCTCCCATTTCACTAAAATTACCCTTTTAAGAAATTTGCTGCTTAAGCAGTAGGATTTTCTTGGAATTTTCAAAATTTTCTTAACAGGGTTTCACTGTATCTGCCATCCATTTAAAACACAAGGTCATTGATTACTTAGAAATAATTTTTGAAAAGTACAGTTGAAGTACATTCCATATCACCTACAAAGATGTGGCTACGTGACTATAACTGAGACATGCAGGCTGATGTGTGCCATTTCATATTACTGTGCAGGACTGGGCAAGAGTGACTGAATGATTGAGGACCTTATGCTTAGGTACACAAATGTTACTACAGTAACTTTTCTGCAAAAGAACAAAAAGCCTCAGTGTACAAACCCACACACCATATTGGGTCCATTAGCTGGGGTTGTTCGTGGTATGTAGGTTATATGATGTGATGGACGATTCAAAACTAGATTATGCATGTTGTTCATTAGTAAAACTAAGTCAAGTTCTGTTACTAAGTTCATTTACAGTTTCTCCAAGAACACTGCTAACTAATTCAGTTCATCTCCCACATTTATTATGTGAGTGAAGAAATGGATTTTCGTCAGCAATAAATGAACTTCAGAATGAGTGGAATATGCAGAATTCTAATGAACGTGTTTGGAAGAAGTGTCTACCGTCTCTGTGGAGCACACCTTTTTAGCCTTCTTGACTTTCGCATGTGCAGTCATGTAACCATGAATGAACTCTTCACTGTTGGAGGCTCACTGAATTTTCATTTTGGTTGTACAGTGTAGGTTCATGACAGTGAGGTTCATCCAACGTGTTTGGTGTTTGATGTTTATCTAATACTATGCTGCTTGCAATTGTTAACCAATGCTGAAAGTGTTTGTGGTTCACTGATGTTCAGATCCATTTCGGAGACAAGCTGATAAGCAGTTGGCAGGAGCAAGGGCTGTAGCTGGGGCAGGTGTGACTGGTTGTAATCTGTCACCTCATAGTGGCTGCTCTTCCACCAACTCGCAGGCAGCAATGACAGTGACTTGACTTCAAAATAAGGTCTGCCAGCAAGCATCTCCACTGTACTAATGCATGTTGGAAGGACACATCCCTGAGATTCAGTACAATCATTTTACAAAATAATAGAGATCTGAAAAGGAAATAAATTGATGTAAAATTATAGGGTATAATGAAGCGAGAGTTGCTGAGTGGTAGACACAGAGTTAATGTTCTGTGACTAAATAATGATTAAAAGGTTCCATCAAAATAGTGCAGTATGTAGCTTTGTGTGGTTGTCAGCAGTCTTGCTGTTTCTCACTGGAATCTTGTAGTACCATAAACATCTTGTATCTTGTTCTTTATTTAAGTCGCCATTTGAATGCAGTAATCTCTTAGTTCACTATTATGGCATGAAAAAACATGTTCATAAAGAAGTCTTCTCGCTTTGCTAACACCTCTTGTTTCTCTTGTCATGTCTGTCATTTTCCAAAACGTGGACTTACCATAGTAAAAAAAAAATGAAAGTAACTACATCTGTACAATATTTAAAACTTTGAATCAGGAAATTGATTTACCTCAGTTGACCTGTCATATTTGCTCAATCTAACAGTTTTTTCTACTCGTGTGACAGAGTTCTGAAAACTGAAGCTGTAGTTTTCCACAGTTGGATGGCCATACGTGGTTATGATGAGGTTGTCCATCTGTGAATGGGAACCACAAAGGAGGTTTTTTTATGTAATAGTGAACATGATTTTGCTAATGCATCTTAGCTGTAGGGCATGAATAATTAAATGAGATGGTAAATATTAATTACTTTTTGATACATGAGAGAGATCACTGTGTATAGAAGACACTGACATTCTTCATACTAATCATGTTTGATACTAATAATGTCATAATGAGTTTCTCTTTTTATTCCTCTGCTTGCTGCTTACAGCACACAATTCACAAACAGGAAGAACCAAATAACCAGTATTTTGTACTTAAGTTCACACACACACAAAATTATATAACATTGTCATATTGCAGAATGATCAAATATATAAGAAGAATTATGTTTATTTAATGTGAAGAAAGTATGTGTGAAAACAGCCCTTGTTGGGTGGGTTCTAAGATATGTCACTAGTTACTGCAGTCACCGGGGAGCCTGATTGGTTGGGATGATACAATAAAAGTGCAGACCAGAAAGTATTGTGGGTGTGATGTATGCTTGTCTAGCAATCCACTGGTCTAAAAGATGCACCTAACTTGGTGTTTCTCAGCCTTCTTGAGCTGCAACCCAGATAAGGCCAATAGATTTGTCTCATGACCCCAGGAGTCAGAAATGAAGGTGCATGTAAAATCAGAAGCGTGAATTGGTATAACGAATTTAACATTTTATTGATTTGATGAAATGCAGGTTCACATGTTTCTGCCTGAGACAGAGTTAGTACTGGGATCCTTCATACTGCTCGTATATCTAGAGTTAGTCTTATGATCTTGTAAATTTGAATTTCATATTTTGTGAGGTATTCCTCAAATTGAGAAAATTTTGCCAACCATGTGATAACTTCGGTAAGAAAGCCTTAATTTTGTTTTGGTGAGGTGATAATTTTTGGTTGAGAGGCTGGCAACCCTGGTAGTCAGTGTTGTGTGTCATTTTCTATAAGATCACAGCCACGTTGACATTGCTACAATGTCACTGCAAGTGATTACATTAAAAAGAAGATACTGCTTAGTAAATGTGTCAGTACCGTGAGGTGGTAGTAAGTAGATTCATTAAATTATTTCAAGACCCATTCAGAATTACTTTGTGACCCAAATTTGGGTCATGACCCGTAAGTTGAGAAGAACTGATTTAACTGCTGAAAGTTTTCAACCTGTGTGATCAGCCATTTGTAATTTGGTGGTGCATGAGCGGCAGTAAGGAAGCAGTGTTGTACTTCTCAGCAGATTAGGATTGGGATTTCATTGAAAAGCAGACTAAATGCAAGTGAGGGTGAAGAGTGTAATTTGTTGAAGGCAGTATTGCTGCTGTTCATAAAGGCATTAAATCTTCATAGTGATGGGAACTTCTTTGATGTGTCTGCATGTGATGGTGGATATCTGTGACTTGTTAGCATGTGACAGTGGATATTTCTGATGTGTCTGCATGTGACAGGGGATATCTGTGCACATTACTGGTAGAAGTTTTCCTTCTAATTTCTGCTCATACCCAAGATATGTCCATTACTAATTTGTTAATGTCGTTGTCAGTGTCGATTCAAAGTTGTGTAAAGCTTATTATTTGAAGGCATCCAGAATTTATTGTGATTTTCTATACCACAGTTGATCTCTCTTAAATCGGTTCCAAACATGACATGCAACGGTAATTTATGTACACCATATTTATTTAGTTACATAATAGTAGGAGGCTCTTGATTGTGCAGAGGAATCATGGTAGTGTTTGAAGATCAGATTATTTAGTTGTCTGGCACTTTTAAGTGAAGTGATTTCACTGCCACTATTGGCATGTGAATTCATAAAATCTGTGCTGAATCCTTTGTGTTTTGTAACAGGTCTTTAACTGTACGACATTGAGCAACTTGTTATGGTGTTCATCCCACTATGTCATGACATTTCACTAGTACTAAGTATATTGCTGTTGAACATAATCTTTTCATTGTTGTGTCAATAATGCTACATGTTTCAGTCCTTGTCACAGACCATCGTCAGGCATAAAAAATACATATCTAAAACACAAGTATGTATGCAAGTTGGATATTGTTAATTTGCGAGCTCACAGATTTTACAATTGTGTTTTCAATTTTGTGTAGCACTAAGTTGTGAATGTTCATTTTCTTGTGTATTTCGTAAGTTAAAATATTTATATAAAATTGAGTGTGTTTCAAAAAACAGTGCTTCATTCTTTTAGTTAAAATGTTCACTGTTCCTGGCGTGTGTTCTTTTGGATGAACATGATTACTCTTGGAATAACATTTGTTTAATGGGCTTACGGTTTTTATCTACATTTGAAAGTTATGCCACTGAGTGTGTTTCTTTGTCTCCAGTCATTCTACTCATCTTGTCTGTTTTTTTTGTTGTTCGTGCCACACTATGTGAATTTTATTTTCATTGGCGCAGATTCTCTTGCATGTGTGCTCCATATCAGAGGCACCGAATGTGTTTTAGATATGTATTTTTATGCCTGATGATGGTCTGTGAGAAGGACCAAAACATGTAGAATTGTTCATACAAACATTAAAAAGAATTTTTGTTGTGTTTGATGACAACGCATGTAGTAATATTGAACATGTTTATCATTGCTCATGCATCTTTAAATTGACCAAGAGAGCAAGATTATTGGTTTCCTTCATATCTCTCTTCCTTTGTAAGATACATTACATTATTAACAATGTAGGTGTATTGTAACTTACATGTGAATTACGTGAATTGAAGTAGGGATTTGCCGTAGGAATCTTTTGAGTTTCAGTTTTAATATACAGAAGTGTCTGTGGAAGTTGTTTGCCATCAGACCTTGCCCATTTTCATTTGTCTCCATCATAAATGTTGAATGTATATCTGCATTTAAAGACTTTCCTGTTTAGGCATATAATCAAGACATATCCACTGTACAAGGTGTGCAGCAACTAGTTTAAATAAGGAAAAAGAAAAGAGGACAGGATAATAATTAAAAAGACAGTGGGAAAATGACAGGGGTTCTAAAAAAGGAGACGTGACAAAAAAACCACAATGGAAGGAAGGGATACCCAAGGAATGGAGATAGTTCTAATTATACAAGTTCATAGTGACAGTAACATGAAACAGTGCGGACAGTATTAGAGGGACTATATTATTTGATTACTAAATTAAACAAAATATTTCATTTTATCATTTCCGTAGGAATGTCCTGAACAGTCTGAACTGAAAATGTTTATTTGGGGCCGGGATTAGAATGTGTGGTTGGGGTTTGAGCTCCTGAAAGCTTTGATCTTGCATTCTCTGATCTTCCTATGATTTGTGGACAGAAGGTCTGTTTTTTTTTTTTGAGAAATTTGAGCCAGCCCAGATGTTTGTGACTGGTGAATGAAAACTATAAAATGTCATGTCACAGATCACATTGTACTGTGTACCCTCAGCTCATGTAATTTGAAGAAGTGTTTCACTGTAGGACTAATTAACTGATAAGCAGCTTGTATGGCAGGTTGCATCTAACAGCTTTTCCTGTTTATTCTTCAGACATGTGGTATACACACTTTTCATCTTTATGTTGGGTTATATTAAGAGTTTGTAATCTCACACAGAGTGTGGAACATTTTCAGTTTTATTATTGTGATTTAAACTGACTGACTTACGTTTGCAGTTCGTGTGAAGTAAGTTGTACAATTGGACAGCAACTTCGTGGATTCCAAAGGCAGCACCAGTGTACATTTGAAAATAAAGTTTGTGGTTGTGATTCTCTGTTTGTCAAGAGCCTACTTACTATAATGTAGATGCAACAACATTATAGAATACAACTATTTAAAGTAGTTTTAGCACAAAATAGCCAGAAAGAAGGAAGCAATGATGCAAACAGATGTAACTAAGTACCTGGTTTTTATTGTATATTATAATTATTATACACAAGTGTATAAAAATGTAAGCTGAAACTTGATTTTCTAAAGGAAATCCATTTTCCTTTTTTCATTTCAGCTTAAGAAAGTAAGGAAACTTTGCATACAGTATTTTAAAACCTGAATTTTCCATTGATTCAGGACTCAATTTTTTTAAAGATATTTTTCACATTTAAATACTGCCCATAAACTGTTCTACAATAGAAATATACTGGTGGCAGATGTTTCTCAGGGTCCCTTGTATAAAACAAAATAATAGTTTTAAGTTATATTATAACAGATATGTTGTGTATAGATTTATTAGATCTAGATATTTTATATTGGTTTTTGTGGTAATTAGTGTTAATTCTTGAGGGAAGCAGTCAGAGTTTTCCGATATACATGTCAAGGTTGCTGTGATTTACAGTTAGACATAGGATATAACATTTTCTTACATTTCCATTATATTTGTACATTTTATATTTTACGTGTTTTCAGATCACACTACTCTCTGTACAAGTCATTTCATAACCAAATCTGTGATTGTGTCCCTCAAGTCTCACAAAGTTGACTTGGTAACTTACAGAGTTAATTACTGAACATTATTAGTTGTCTTTGTTATTCTTAATGTGAATTCTTTAGATTCTGGAGGTAGTGACAAGGCTTCAGTTTTCATTTTAATGTTCACTATCAGTTACCTTTGTAATGCCAATTCTTTAGGTAGTATTATTGTGCCCCATTGGCTTCTTGGTACATAATGATGTGAATTTCATGGTTATTTGGATGACACTCTGGAACATGTGAGTTAGCAAAGTTCAGTTGATAGATTTATACATGAAGTACACTGTTTGTTGCTACCATTCCAATTTATATCTTCCTTCAGCATAGTCACAGTGTTAGTGCACACTGTAATGGCTATTGATATTATCTGCCATAGTTCCTGTTCAGTGATATATTTTACTTTTCTGACTTTGTGGAAATATAGGGGAGGGGGGAGAATATATATTTATGTTGGAAGCTAACTTCTCATATATGATGAAATAAATATTGCTGCACTGAAATGTTAGGTCAGATTAGAATTAAAATAAACTGAGTTATTCCTCAAAGTACATAGTCTGTTTTAAATACGTATATTATGTTAGACAATTGATGTTTTGGTTCCCATGGCAGCAGGTCTACAATAAGTCTGAGCTAAAGTTCTTGTAATAATTACACATTTCCAGAAGAGGTGTATGTAGATGAATCAGATATTTTTCTTGTAAGGCCTAAGAAGGGTGTCTTATATAATCAGGCAGGTTTAAATTATGCTGTGCTCACGTAGGATGCAGGAATGATATACGTAATATTAATAGTGTACCTTGCGAAACTGTTAAGTGCATTTTTTGTAACAGTCTGCTACCTCTTATGAACTCTGGCTTGGCCTAATTTGTACCAAATGTGGTAGATGTTGAGCCAGTGCCTTCCTGAGTTCTTGTATTTGTTCATAGTTCCTCTTTACTTCAGTAAAGTTAATGCCAGTGTGTTATGTCTACACAGTACACAGGGTTATAGAGCTCACGCTCCTGTATATTCGGTACAAATGATATCATGTATAAACTTCAATAATATGCTTGTTGTGCTTTACGCTTCTATTTTTTCTTATTGGATTTTTAAATGACAGAAGATTTAATACCCTTCAGAATTTGCATTTGTATACTCTGTAGAGATTTTTCAAGTACAAATTACAGGGATGGAAGAACAGACTCATCTCCTTTTTTCTTGCTCAGCCCCTGAAACACTTCTTCCTATGGCTTCCCCCTTTCTTGGTTTTAGAATTACATATTTGTGTAAAAACCCCTTTTAACAGTTCCTGAACTCAGTAATTGTATTTTAATACTTTTCTGGCACTGTGAGCGCAATATACATTTGTGGAATCCTGTAAAGAGGTGAAGATAGTGATGTGTTTGAAAGATGCTGTAATAAGTTTCAAATAATTTGCTTTCCATCAGTTTTTATACGTCCCATGTATTAATACTGTCGTTAGATTCCTTCCAATCTTAGTGTGATCATTGGGTGCCATGTGATTCACATGAAGTTGGATGGTAAGACACGAGTGGTAGCAGAGTTTGTGCCTGACGGGGATTATAAAGTTGGTTTTGACTGGACAGCTGTGCTCTTTTGGGATTTTACGCAGCATAGAATGGTAGTTCTGTATGGACGTTTTGGGACAACCTGTCAGTCCCATCTTTGAGGGTTGAGCAGTTATTCTAGGACTGCTTGACCTTGGAAGAGGGGACCAGTAGGTTGTCCCAAATAGTTGGTGTGGAACTACCACTCTACGCTGCATAAAATCCCAAAAGATCGCAGATCTCACTTACGTTGCAGCAGAAGTCTGAAATCAGGCTGGGTGTTGACTTGTATCTGTATTCCAGATACAGTATGGTTCTCAGAAGTCATCATTGTTTGTAGACGTCATACAAAATGCATTGTGTACAGGAGCACACAACACAAGTTTGATGTAGAATGACTATTTTGTGTGGCTGACAAAGTGATACTGGTTTTGCCTACACTTTGCTTGGTGTACAGTTTTGTCTCAACACTGTGAATATGTATGGACACATTCATGAATGCATATCTTGGTAGGACAGTGGTTGTTTCTTTCTTAAACATGGGATGATTCATGCATTCTTTCTAGAATTAGGAAACTTCTGGCCCCATTCATTGTTTTCGGTAAGAATATTGAAATTAATTAACCCTAAGTTCATTAAAGTCTGCTTTGTGTTGTATGTTTTGATGCACCCTAATTCCTACTGGGGCAAGAAGATTGATATTTGTGAATTGTGCTCAGTAGAATGTCATGGCTTTTATTTGAGTCTTGTGCTTTATTGTTATTGTCTGTGTGCCAAGTTTTAATGCCATGAAAGATCTTAGCAAAAGCAACACTCAGGTTGTAGTGATTTTTTAATATTTTTAGTGTTTTATTTTACATATTTTATTTTTTATTCTGCTTCAAGAATCTTCTTTCATCCAATGGCTAAAGACATGAGAAAATTTATACTTAAGTGATATCAATTACAAATGAATATTGAAGCCTTGTGTACTGTGTGTGTGTGTGTGTGTGTGTGTGTGTATTTACACACACACACACACACACACACACACACACACACATACATACATACATACATACATACATACATATGCATATACGCACAATACGCACATACATACATACATACATACATACATACGTACGTACGTATGTACGTACGTACATACATACATACATACATACATACATACATACATACATACATACATACATACATACATACATACATGCATACATGCATACGTGCATACACACATACGTACATACATACATACGTACGTACATACATACACACATACATACATACATACATACATACATACATACATAATACATACATAATACATACATACATACATACATACATACATACATACATACATACATACATATACGTGTACATATATCAATAATTTTGTGTAAACGTCAAGTAGTTATTGTATTAACATTATTTTTACAAGCAGAATTTTGAGCTAATGTCACATACCTATGATTCATAGTATGTAAATTCTCATGATATAAGCAAGTAATGAAAACAGTTTTAGTAATTATGTGCTCCAGGCGAAGTCAACTTGACTCTCTCTTTGATGAAAAAATTTGCCTTGAACCCAACTGAGGATTCATGTTTTTGGAAACAGTAGTAGCGACTCAAGACTCGGTTTTATGGGTTTCACAGTACTATGCTTAGACATCAGGTAAAATTCTGAAATAGATTAGAATTTCCCAAAATTTGACAGTATGTTTTTCAAGTAAGGTACCATGAGTGAGGGAACATTTATTTTGACATATACAGGTACACAAGGAGAAAGTGCCAAAATCAGAAGGTTCCTATGTATATCATCAGTCATACTGAAGTAGCATTGAAGTTGAACAGGTGACGCAAAGCTCAGAAGAATGTAGTTACAGCACTAAGAACTTTTGAGGATATTGTAAGTCAAGCACAGTACCAAATGTTGATATTACAAATATGTTGGGATTAGTAAAAATAACTGCACTCTTTACTTACATTAAATTTATGATGTGGCAGTTAGTAGAAACTGTCTTACACACATCTAGAATAAATGAAACATCATGGCTAAAAATTAGGAGCTGACCTAGTAAGACACTGTTAGGCTGATAATTTCATAATGGGAGTCTGCTCTGAAGTGTAGTTTAATGTTCTGATATGCACATTATGTTTATGGTGTGATTGTTCTCATAGTCATGTGTATAGGAGTTATTTTGTTCATGGATTGAGAAATTGGCCACAAATTTTGTGAGAAAGATAGCACATTTTTCACCAAATATTTCAAGAACATGTAGGGTTGAACCTTATAAGCCCCTGCATCTGTAGTAAATAATGATGCCTTTTGTGGGAACTGTATTTATCCGTGTGTCTTGTGCAAAAACACAGATTGCTTCAGTGGAATATGAAGAGTGACTGCAAGTGACTTCATAGAGTACTGGTAACTTCTGCAATAAGCAGCATAAGAAAGAGCTGGTGGGTGGGCTTGTGTTATCATGTGCAAGATGATGGGAGCTAAGGTGGGCTTGTGTTTAAGCAACAAGATGGGAACATGAGGTGGGCTTGTATTATCATAAGCAACATGATGGAAACTGAGGTGGGCTTGTGTTATAAGCAGCGTGATGGGAACTGAGGTGGACTTGTGTTTAAGCAACAAGATGGGAACATGAGGTGGGCTTGTATTATCATAGGCAACATGATGGAAACTGAGGTGCGCTTGTGTTATAAGCAACATGATGGGAATTGAGGTGGGCTTGTGTTATAAGCAGCGTGATGGGAACGGAGGTGGGCTTGTGTTATAAACAACATGACAGGAATGGAGGTGTGTTATAAGCAACATGACAGGAACTGAGGTGGGCTTTTTTGTATCATAAGTGATGTAACAGGAACTGACTGGCAATTGTGGACCTATAAAATAATGGTCCCATAGAATTTATACAGTTTTACAACATGGATTGTATATCAGAAACATGAGATTGTGAAAATAAATGGATTTAAAAAGAGCAAAAGTTTTAGTTACTGTATGGAATAAAGTTTTGCTGTGAGTGAGATTACTTAACCAGCGATCAGAACACAGTGAAAATATGTTACTACTTTCTGTTTATGTACCACATTTGGCAGTTATCTTGAATTACAGTCTTCCTCCTTGAGTATTTGCCAAATATTTAAAAAATTTGTACAATATTTTTTTGTGAGCCATGCCCAGAATTACTGATATTTTACAATTTTACTTGCATTCAAAGTTAAGAGTCTTCGTTATCTGAATTATTTTGCAGTTATTTGCATCAAATGCATATTGACTGTTTTTAATACCGAGCACATATTCTGGTATATGAGCTTATAGCCAGCATGTCTTGTTAATGAGTGGTTTTGCTTTTCTTGCCTAGGTGTCTTCTGTCCATTAAAGTAAAGCCCACATGCCATGAAGGCACAGATGGGGTGTAGAGGTATAGTGCTATCCTTTCTTCAACCTTGGTGCTAGATGGGGGTGGGTAGTCAATGTTATGCCCCAGCCGCTTTGCACCAGGGAGAGAGCCCCAGTACCTTATGTACTGGAGGCTGGGTGGGTGCCAGGGTTGGTCTGGATGGGGTACATATAAGAAGAGAAAATCTCTTGCCTGCACTGGTGTTTGTACCCTGGACCATACTGTCCTTAGTGAGTTGCTGTACTGACAGTGCTATTTTGGGTACACTTCTGCCTTTTATACCATGCTGTAGTTCCTTCAGATTCAAACATCACCTCTATATTTGTTTCACATGCAAATACCCTTGAAATAATGTTATGCTGACTTGAAAGAACTGTTGGTGGGTATATATAGCATTATTTTTTGAACCAGCCTCTGTGCTGATTGAATATGTGTGTAAACACATTACCATGAGGTTAGTGGGTGAAATGTTGCTTATTGTAAATGCAGCTTACTAAATTGAAATGGGGCAGGGAAATACATGCTCTTTTACAAATATTTTAATATTTATGAGCAGCATGACGCCTGTTATGGAGTTATGGTTTATCAGGTCATTGCATTGTCACAATAAGTAGCAGAAATAGTGGAAGAACAATTCTCATAGATGCACAGGCATCCATACAGAAAAATACAGAGTTTCTGAATTTTTCATGTTACTGATATGAGCTAATATCAGTTTTAAAACTGAATATTCTGGTGATTGGGTAGCTGTTTAAATATAATGGTGCGTACAAACATTGGCATGTCCTGTGATTTGAGGCAGGTACCAGGACTTAAGTGGAATGCCATTAATGTTTTCAAGATCTGCTTACTGTCTGATGTAATCTTAGTATTGGAATATATAAGAATGTACTGTTTAAGAGCCATTTTACATGAAACATATTCTTTTCCTTTTTATGTTGTAATGATGGGAATAAGGTCAAGAGGTATCATTTCTCCCTATCCTTTGTAAAGGAGATCTCTTATTTTGCCCCACAGTTTCCCTGGACAGTAAATGAATATTGTGTAAAATACACATTCTGACTGTAAAGAATCTCACAAAAGACTTAAAAAACATAACTCTCCACTTTTGTGTACAGGCATGTAATTTTAATATATTCATGAGCATATATGTGAGTGTGAGTGAGTGGTTTTTGTATAGATGTATTTTTGTATTACAAACTCTTGATATATTTCTAGATGTATCAGCCATAAAAATATACGAATTTATGAGAATGTTGCTTGAAAATCAAAGGAAGTAAGTTTTGTGTAAACATAATATCTTTGGTGTTATCTGAGCCTCTGGAAAAATAAGTACAAAGTGTAATAGTACTCTACATTCTTTTCTACTGTTGTGGTTTGTACAAGCAGTGTTGGACTGCCCAGCTTCAGTGCATATGTATAGGCACATCTGTTTATTATATTCTGTAGTAAATGGTAATTAAATGTATGAAGTTAATACAATGGAACAAATGGACTGTGCATTTATGGAAGATTAAAGTCATGAATACAAGGGTGTTTTAGTGTGTTCATTAATCTTGAGTAGCCATGGTGTCAGTTAAGTCAGTATTATGCTGCTGCGTTTTCTTATAACCTTACGGGTGTGATAGTTC
This sequence comes from Coptotermes formosanus, assembly GCA_013340265.1. Taxonomy (NCBI): domain Eukaryota; kingdom Metazoa; phylum Arthropoda; class Insecta; order Blattodea; family Rhinotermitidae; genus Coptotermes; species Coptotermes formosanus. The sequence goes on along the minus strand of BLKM01012402.1, from coordinate 2,920 downwards.
ATGGTTTTGGTAATGCTATAGTGTAGGTGTTGTAATATCATCGCATCTGTTGCAGATGTGTTTTGGCTTAGTCATCCATCTTCATTTCCTTTTTAATCAGCAAGGAAGGTTATATAAAGTGTAGGTGGACAGTTGCAAGAACTATAAGAAGTACATGCAGGGGAAGTGCATGCAGTTAAGGTCAACGAAATAATATGCTTGACAACATGTATTATTATTATTTGCTTTTTACAATGACATATATTGTATAATTAGCAAAGTGACATCCGTTGCTGTTAGGGAATTGAAAAATGTAAATGAAACACATGCAAAGAGCAATTGAGACAATATATGGAGAAATATGCTGTATATGGATTTAGAATTATTACTATTATAATACTTGTGAGTTGCTGATTTATATTTGGTTTGAAGCATATTATAAGGATTTAAATATCTGAAGTGCTAATTAAGGATCTAAAATACAAAGTACAGCATGGTACAGCATTAGCATGGTCAGAGTTAAAGATGTTAACTTCAGAAACACTTCATTTCAGGATCATTCTCATAAAATAACATATTAGGAACTCTTGAGTATTTTCTGACTCTTGCAACTAAATCTTATGGAAAGGCTTATGTATGAATCATAATACTTTCCTGCTGCAATTAGAAGTTTGCCCCGTGTGTATGTTTCGCCAAGTGCTGAATATTGCAATATTGGAAGACATGTAAATGAGACATGATTAGTTTACTTATTGGCCCCCATCTTCAGGCGTATTTCTAAAACATAATGTTATTTTGGAATCACATGATTCTTTAACACAACGTAATGTTGTATGAATCTTAATTCCTGTAATACATTAGATGACTGAAAAAGTCATGATGTGAAAGAGTTTGGTGGTGGGTGCAGAGCATGAGGCTGAATGCTGTCTGATAATTGGGGTATCATAGTGTGGTCCAGTGCGGTGACTTACACCTTTGTTTTCGAGAACCACACATCTGTGAAAACATGAAGTGTGATGCATTCATTCTGTGATTGTGCAAAAGTTGACTAATGGTTACTGTATAGTTGTGTGTTGTTAAACCATGCACATGATTGTTACATAATCACGTGTGTGATCACTGACCTTTGTCATGCCTGTCTTTCCTTCCAGTTGCCTTTTGGGTACCATGCAGACCTGTTGGTACAAACAGGTTCATTAACAGCAGTGAAATATAAATCCTTTAACTATATTTTGCTTGAAAAATGCAACTGATACAGTGAGAATGCACCCTCCTATGTACCAGGTGGGTAGTGAAATTGAGTATGCTACGTAGTATGGAACAAATCATGAAACTCCTGTGTGAGGGAGTCAAACCGTTGCCAGCTTTACTGATGAAGTGAGAACCTGAACCCCATTTGCCACACACAGGGCTTGTGTCTTTTTTTTTTTCCCCCTATTCAGTACACAAGACAGGAATGAAAGTAGGCCTGTCGAGGATTTTTCGGTTACAGAGACACTTTAATCAAAGTGACACTGTGATGCATGGATAAGAGGCACATCTGTCAAAACTGCCACCCTGCAAGTGCAGTAAAGCATCACACTTTCATGGATGTGGGGTTCTTGAAAACCACAGTTTTAAATGGCTATAACATATTGCAATGTTTTCACATAAGTTGCAGGATTGTATGTGAATGTATATTTTTGCCTGTTACAGTGACATCAAAAGCAGGTGTGCTTAATGTAGTTCTTCATTTCTCAGGATGTATACTATCTTGAAATACGTGTAAAGCGTAATTTACTTCATGTTTGACGTCAAAGAGAAAATTTTGTAAGTTTAAATGATGTAGTTGAAGTAGCATTTTTGTTCTGGTCTTCATGATAATAAGGAACTTGTAACTTTATGGCCTTGTTTTACTTAAGTTAGAAATATTAATTTTATGTTATATACGTTTAATAATTGTGCACATCTGTGTTGAATATGTTTTGTTTTGTTCCAAAAAATGGTTATAATATGCTGAACAGTTTTCATTATGCTGTTGGTTTGATACCTGACAGTGATGAAAGTGTGGGGTAAAGTCCTTTTGTTCTAGAGAATTCAACCGAAACTCATTCTTTGTGCTATGCTTAACTCTTACTTGGCAGTCAGTGTTGTGTAAATAAAATGCCATTTTAACTCATTCTGATTTTGTGATAATATGTGAACATCTGAGTGAGCCTGATTAAACAACTCAAGTTTGGTTACCTTAGTTCAGAGACTTCAGGTTGATGGGTTGGTCATATGTTTTGGGACACTGCCCAACAATTCAACATAAATATTCTCAGTAGTACCAGTCATGTACTCTAGATACTCCTGGAACAGTGGTACAAACTACCACTGTAAAACAGTTCACAAGACTAAGCTTAAATATATTATCTCCATGTTGCACATCGATGTACACTGATGGGGAGGAAACCATGTTTACACCAGTAAAATGCAATAAGCATGAAACTGGGACAATTATAATATAATTTGAATGTTGAGTTTCTTTTTGAATTTGAAATAAGTGATACTGGTGTTTTCAAAACTGTGTGTGAGAAATATTCGGCATAAGGTTGATTAATGCAGGAATTCACACATGACAAATCTTTTACACATCAGACATATTCTTTTAATGGACAGTGAGCTGTGTTATTCACAGATTAAAAGCTTTGATACGCTGAAGTCCATTAATTTCATTCCATGCTTTGCATGCAATGATGCATCCTTTATATTGATAGTTTTATGTGTATGAAGTAATAAATAATCCAGACACAACCTCCTTTTTTCAAATTCTTTCCAATACATTGTTTATCAGTCATCCTACCTTTCAGTGCCATAGTAACCAAGAGACTGACGGCATAACAATGAACTACAAAGTGAAATGAGACTGACAGCATAAATATTAACTACAAAGTGAAGTGAGATGGAGTGTATGAACTAG
>BLKM01012397.1:0-32958 GCA_013340265.1 Coptotermes formosanus | reverse complement strand
ACTGGAGTAAAAAAAAAAAAAGGTAAAGCAGTCCCATTACAGGCCTGGACAGGCCCTGAGGGTTCCAGGAGGTTGAGGCTCCCAGATTTCTAGACAATCGGCACATGAAGGTGGTAAGGTTGTCAGCCCTACGCACCGGCCGCGTTTACCCCCCAGGAAATATTCCTGGTACTCATTTCTGTTAGAGGCTGAGTCGACCCCAGGGCCATAGTGCGACCGACAGGATTATGTCAATGAAAAATCCACTGACACCATCGGGAATCGAAACCGCGACCTGCCGGTTTGTAGCGCAGTGCCTCAACCAACTGTGCCACTGCGGCCCCCAGGCTCAAAGAGTAAAAAAACAAAAATATCACATTCATGCATACAGCCATACATAAATTTCAAGATGGCTACTGTATCAACTTACAACTACAGATATAAAAGATGAAAATGGTAACATATATACATGCGAATTCTCACAATTTTATAAATACGAGGAAAAATTACTGGTAACAACTACTCTAAATCCACATGGGATTAGTAACACTAGGCAGCCTAAAATGCATACAGCTGAGCCATTCTAAGGGAGTTATTTATGGCATACTATTGAAATGGCTGGGAATACTGTGCTCAGACGTGCATTCAAGTTACAAGCAAACACTCTGGATAGCTTATGCATTATATCATACTTAATTTATCTTTACCTCAGTACTTTTTTCGACATGTTTCATTAAGAACCCTTATTTCAGGCATGTCTTTATCTTAGTTTCAAAATACTATGATCTCATAACTTTTCCAGGTTGGAATCATGTTAAAAGACATTATTTCACCCAAAGCACTTGAGTAATATATTCCAGAAATTTGGTTGATTCCACCTGGATCACTCTATACATGCATATACATACTAAGGCCTTAAAAATGTGGTTTAAGTCCAAGTACTTGGGAGCAACAACATTCACAAAGAAATTACTCTGGTGTCCTGATTGCTATCATTAAGTTCATAATATCTTAGCTTCATATTTCTGACCTATAAACACACATATTAAAATATACACAACTATAATTTTATGTGTTATTTTTAATACAAGTAAAACTTGGTCTTACTACACAGAGAGAGGGTATAAGAAAACAAGGTACTGGCAAAAATATTTTTGGATAAAAAGGCAGCAGAAGGGCGGAGAAAATTACACAATCAGGTGGGACAGAAAATAAAAGCATACAAAATTTTTATCAAGAAGACTGAAGGGATGACACCTCTGGAACTAAGCGTTAAAAGGCTAGGTACAAACACATTCACATATATCTGTATGTCTGCCCCAGATTTATAAATCTATAAAGAAATTAACACTAGACTGGTGGAGTGTGGTTTTCCTCACTCACTCTGGCATATTCTGAGAAGGAACCGAGCACTGCCTTCTCAGTTTAAAGAACTTGAATTTTGTCAGTTACTGTGGGCTGTAACTTTTATCCATATTTTAGAGAGAAAACAAAAATTAATCTTCTGTCATGTATATCAAAGAAGCACAAACAGGGAAACTTTCCCCAAGTACACAAAGCCAAAATACAGCATTTCTATACCTTCCAGCAGTACCTGTGAATAATCGGGGGGTAATATTTTGTGACTTCAACAATTGTTGAAATATCAATTTTTGCTTCACAAATGAAAGTTACTTCAGCAAAAAAAATAAAAAATAAAAAAAAAATAAAAAAAAATAAAAAAATAAAAAAATCACTTAAGCGGGCAACGCAATCTTCTTCCTAAGCTCTGAAATAATATTTTGTGTCTTTTACAATGGTCCAAATATCAATTTTTGCTTAAGACATGAAAGTTAGTTCAGCAAAGCCATTTTTATTGAACTGAACAACACCATCTTCCTCCTGCACTTTGAAATAAAGTACATACTTAAAGACATGAATTATAATTTTAAATTTTTCCCCAAAGCCCAGAACATTAATAAATGTACTTAACCTTCTAGTAGGGCACACTGGGTCTATGTGACTTAGACAAATAGGAAGTTTGTTTACTTGAAGGTCCTGAGTACTTTTATTCCCTCCTTCCCAGTATGTTCCCAGCACTCTCACTACAGCCACCTAGCACTCAAAATTCTCAGCATGTCACATGCAGCTGTTAAATACTTCCACCCTAGATTATATCGAACTTGCTGTGCTCAACACATGTCGCTTCCCTCAAATAAATTTTAAATCTATTTTTGCATATATGTTAGATACTAACTGAAGAAGGAAAAGGTTCTGAACAGGATAGTGAAGAGCCCAACTGATTGCTGGAAGCACTTATTCACTGAGGAAATGCTCAAAGTTGAGCACCGTTACACACACACACACACACACTTCCATGTATGTGCATGTCCTAAAAAAGCAATCATACCCAACAGAAAAAAACATAAAATTTGTGTAATTTTTTAATAATTCACTCCATAGACCATAGTCACTATTGAGAAGACAATAGTTGCTAAACTAAGTGAGAATGCTGCCACTCTGTTTCTTCAAGATTCACTTCAATATCATGCTCTTAGCTATGCCTACATCTTCCAAGTTGTCTCTTTCTTTCAGGTTTCTCATCAAAAATTTACACATATTTGTATTCTTTCCCATGTGTCTCACCCTTCTCATCCTTCTTGAGTTGATCACCCTAGCAATATTTAGCAATATTTAGTGCAGGAGTGTAAACCATTCATGAATAATATGTTCTAAACTGGTAAATTGTTACGGTAAAGAATACTGTATTTTGCGATGTGATGCCATGTAATCTGATAGCCAGTTATCAACGTTTCAGAGGGATTTGTTCGTCTATCTTCAGTGTCCTGTAAGCTGGAGGCAATAGGTTACTTGAAAACATTCATAAAACAGCCAACACTGAATAGAAAATAATTTCTGAGAATTTGTTCAAAAAATGATTGAATGATGTCCTGCTTTCCAGACTCAACAAGACGACATAAAACTATGGCAGTGACGTGAAAAATTCCAGAAAAGACTTTTTACCAAAATTTGTAAAAAGAAGATGTCAGCTATGGCCAGAGGACAGCAGAGAAATCAGTTTGTGCAAGAAGTGCTTCAAATATATATATGCTTGCGGCATGCAGTTAACTTTGTGTGAATTATGTTCTCCGAGGGATGAAGACTTCAAATAAGTTTTCAAAGACAAAGTTTATGTTTTGTGTTCCCTTTACATTCTTTATGTTTATTTTAGCGTAGAAACTAAGCATGTGATTCCACACTGACTGCTATGACAGAAAATTGTTTTTAAAAGTAAATATCAAAATCAGTCAAATTACTACCTTCTTCAGTAGCTTCTCATTTCAAATATTTCAAATTCTTTCTGATAACTTTCCTTCTGATACATGACATAGTATACTACCTATTAAGTTCAGGTAACAATTTTTGTCCTTCATAATTTTCATATTTACCTAGGCTAATATCTGCATCTATAACATCCAGCATGCCTGCTCATGTCACGTATTTGGGCATACCCATTGAAACGTTAATAGCGGAGTTCACAGTTATGTCTGGAGTATAAATATTTTTTTTCTTAGTAAATGGACCTCTGACATCAGCATGGATTTCCTATATTTAAGCAAGAAATGTCTGTTGTGAATGTCTATCTCATTTAATGCTCTTGTGCATTTGGTTACAATGTGTTATGGATCAGTTTCTTTGATGGCTTGAATTCATGTGAAAAATCCTCAGTATGAGGCAGATGTAATGTATGTTTCATACTCACGCCCTCTGATATACTACACATCATGTTTGAGCACAGCCTTTTAATCATCCAACATACATAACATCAATGTGACCAACGTTGTTCAGAATATGTGGTTAAAATATTTAAAGCTTAGGTATACATTGTTCCCCCCAGATCACAATGTGTCTTCAGTCACAAAATAAAGTCCTGGTTGCCTACTGTTGCTCTCCTGGTCTCTTATCTGACTTCCTGCATCATGAAAAACCACAGCAATTATCATGACTAGGTACATGTATGGTAGTGTATTCGTATGCCAAACTGGAATCAGGATAAGAAACTGGAGTCAGAAGTGAACTGGATGTTGTGACATAAGGAACAGTGGATGCTGGTCAACATCACACCAAGCAGGGTATTTTTCATAACCATCCAGTAACACCCTGCTTTCACGTAAGGAACTGAGCAGCATTGCTACCTATCCTGTCACTACCTGAAATGATTCAGATACAAACTGCGCTATACATATAATTTCTTCATTACATATCTCTGTTGTTAATACCACTAAATCCTTCAGTGTAGCATGTGGTTCTGAAATTCAATGGCATTCCTAATAATTTACAGTACCTGGAGAATATCCAAGAGGCCTGAAATTGCATAACCCCACTTCAAGAACATCTGAAACTACTCTGTAATCCTGTTCAGGTACTTTCATGTCCCTGAAGAAACGTAACACATGACGTTTATACAGAGGAAAGGAAAGGAAGTGCTGAAATATTCCTATGAAATCTGCATATGAAATTGAAGAAAATATAAAAAAAAACAATACAATCATAGAAATGTTCAATTTAAAGCCCTTAAATTCTTTAAATGAGAAGGAGGCACTTACACAAGTAAAATATGTTACTAAAATTCACAATTTCATGAAGATAGTTTGACCATAATTATATTAAAAACTAGCAACAATACAGCCAAAATGAAATAGCTACATTCTCTGCAAATATTTAAACTTCAAAAATCCAAACATAAGAAAGTACTAATTTTTTAACTGATGTCAACATTTTGATCCAGAGAGTGGGGGCTCTAAAGTGAAACAGAAAAAGCAGCTCTTGTCTCAGCAATAACAACATGACAAAATCTGAGACAGCTTTGAGTAAATCAAAAGTCACTTAACTGCTCTCAATGGAGGAGTATCTGTAATCATGGCTACCAATTCTAACACTTATACATCTGGCTAACAACCTTCCTATAAGGTAGAGATAAAAGCAGGCAGAAATCTCGTCTACTTGTTAAATGTACAGCGTAAAAAATAAATGATTTACATATACATGAATATCTGCATTAATAACATACAAACATTATCAAACACTGAAATACCTGTATGGTACGCAACTGGTTGCAATGAAAACAAGAAAAGTTAGCAACAGAACAAATATGGGCCAAAATAAGAACTATGTACCTTTAACATCAATCATTCATAACAATCTTATACTCCCAAATAACAAATAACAAAGAGTATGACCAACATTATCTGAGCACAACAGCTTCAAGATGTCAAGAAGGAAAAAATAAATTCATATACACATAACATGTGCACATTTCCTACCTATAAACAGCATCATGAACACATCAATTCATATATTTAGCTTCACTTAGCAACCATGGGACTGAAGGTCATGGTAATGCTATAACTATCTGGCTTGTTTAAAGCCAATCATATACCACAAAATTTTACACACCTCCAAATATTTACCTTTGCTAAATTACAAGCCTATTTAATACTACTCTTTCTTCTAGCAGCAAATATTTCTACATAGTCATGTACTTTGAAACAAATAATATTTCACCACGCAACTCAATATCTATAATCCAGAGTAAAACTTACATCCAGCAATATAAACATATACATAAAATAGCAACAGGATTGATTTTAAGTTTCATGGTGGCTTAATGTTAGTGTCACTCCTTTTAAAGGTCTTGGCACAGGGTTGGGATAGTGCCCAGAAAAATATGAAAAAACAACCCTTTTCAGTGCCATCATATGAACCAAAACCAATGGTATATGCTGTCCATAATTGATAGGGCCTAACCCCTCCCACTAGTCACTGTGGATTTCTTACACAACTAAGTTAACCGCAGCCAGAGAGGGTAGGCTGGCATAAAGACAGAAGCCACTCACAGACCACACAGCAAAATATCTGAAGGGATAAAGAAGGGGGAGAGCCGTGAGGAGTTCATATTGCTTCAGCAAACACAGTTACGTTTGGTAAACTGTACTGTCACCTACATCTAGCCGTATGTTTGCATCATTAGCATATGCTCTTCAAAGCATTTCTTAAATGTCTGTGAATGCATTTGTGTTTCCTTTGGTATCCATTTTGTTCCCCATTACCATTCTGTCTGTTACAGACTTTAATATTACTATTTAAGATATATGCCAAAACATTGTATGATTATTAAATATTGCAACTGTGTAGGACTGAAACAGTATAAGAGTTTTAATTAAGACATACAGCAATTAAAACCGCTGTAAGGATAAATTTCAAACTTCTGTCAAGTAATACAGATATTTGCTACAGAGTGGTTCCATTTCCACACACTTCTTGTGCCTACATTACTCCTGCTGGTGTTTGTAGGCTACTGCATGCACAAACCAGAAGGCTTGGAGCAAAACATTCTAAGCTACAGCTCACAGGAGCAAATGACATAGCTAGCAGTAAAACCAAACACACATATTACATGCATGCATCTATAAGCAACTACTCCAAGCCTTTCACCAATAATCACGACACTGTTAGTACACTGCAATATCAACTAAATCCTCAAATTACAAACACCAAGTAATGTAAAAGGTAAAGTTGACCCTGTGCATGCCATTAAAGCATAAGATGCAGTGGAGGTATGGCTCCAAGCATTCTTAAACTCAGCACGAGATGGAGGTCAGTAGTCAGGGTCATGGCCCTAGCGCTATACCCACAGGGAGAGAGTTCCTGGTACCCAGTGAATAGCAGGCTGGGTCGGCCCCACAGCAAGTATGGACACTATGGAAGAGAGAAACACCTCTTGCCTCTGCTAGGAATCAAATTACTGCCGATTCCTTGAGTCCAGCCCTTAGTTCACAGAGAACTCAAAAGGTACATACATTTTGATCCATATCAATGTCATATCAAAATAAGAGGTGCAAGGTGAAACTAATCCCTGACACTTAGCTGCTAGAAAGAAAGCAATGAGGTGCACACTACAAAACATGAATATGGGTCCTGAGATTCATAACTAATTATGTAATATCTAAAGTTGTGTGACTCCAGGTGACACATCATACCGGTTTTATTTTGGATACTGTCCAATGTCTGAGACATACTTGATATAGAGAATATTTTGGGAATTGGCCCTGTCCCCATTCTCAAGTGATTTGTTATCACTGATATATGAAACTTCATCCTTTAGGGCAGACCTGCTCAACCTGAAACTCGCAGGCAACATATTGTCTGTGACAAAGTGTTATGTTGCTCGTGGACAGATTTTAAATGAGGGAACACCTTTTAGTGCCTCCCCTGGCAAAGCCGAGACAGAACGTGTAAGCAATTTTGAAAACTTGTTAGCCCTTTACTTATGAAGACATACATTATATTAACAACCATTTTGGAAAAATGAGCTAAAAGTAGCAACACCATAGTCTATGTTGTAAATTACAGTTCTTTATACATTTTTCCTATTGTTATCAATACATTCTGTACTGCGCATGATGTAATGCCAACGCGAGTAAAATTATACATATAATTATATGTATACTTATTCATCCTTCACTGTGTACACTGAATTTCATGTTGCCCATACCACAAAAAAGGTTCAGAAGGCCTGTTTTAGGGTTTAGTCACAGCACCTGCTGAAGCCATTCCAATGCTCCAGCATAGAGTGCATGGGGAGAATAAGGTCTCACAGTGGTAATAAAGGTGGAGAGTATGGAGTGTACTGCTATCCCATGGGAAGGGAACAATGTTCCAATATGTAAGTTTTGCAGCAGGAGCAAAAGTGAGGCTATGGAGTACAGTTCTATCCAATATGAGGGGGTGATCGTTGAATACATGAGTTTTGCAGATAGAGCAAAAGTTGCAGTGTGGAGTGTCAATGAGAAAGGGCCATGTGGTTCAGAAATAAGTTAGGATGAAAAAGGTGAAACGAGACATTACTCATTTTGTAACTGTACTCAAGGTTGCAGCTGTACAGGTATTCAATTACTTCACTGGCTTCCAAGATATTTGCCCTGACGTCTGTTTTGTTGAATCTGAAACCAAGCTTGACATACACAGAGTATGTGGCTATTGCAGAGCGTCAGTCCCCTTGAGGCTTGCCAGGGATTCTATTCAGTGAAATCTGTACACATATTTTCCTCGGTGGAGTGTACACCTACCACAGATCACTGTTCCAATGATGTTTACTATGGCTTATATTTTGTTAAATCTGAAGCCATGTTTGTTCTTGGTGGAGCAATTGGTTGTTGCAATTCACAGTAATCAAACGTTTCAGTGACCCTAAATAGTGCATCAAATGGAACAAATCAGAAGCCCAGCCAAACATGAATATTTAATGTCTGTGCATCATCTGGGAAGGCACTGAAGTAGAAGAACACCCTCATAACTTCAACCATTAAGATGGATAAAAACTGAGCACAGCCTGACTTTCATCTTGTTTACTCCACATTTTCTTAACTACAATACCCCTTCTCATCGAGTGGCATGACACCCCACACCCCTACCCTGACTTCACTGTGAGGGTCTTACATACAAAGACATGGCCTCTTGGTATGATGTTGCATCATGCTGCACAGCCCATCCCTTCGCACAATGCAAGACCTATATATTGGGTCACACCCTCTCTCACCTCTTTAACTCTGAAGATGGTGAGCGAAATCCCTGCTGAAACATTGGAAAAGCTTCAACACACTGCAGCCCAAACCCAAAATCTGATGTTACATATCACATGGAGGCTGTGAAAACCTATGGGCATGAATGTTATAAAGTACTTTAAACATATCACTCTTTATTGTGTACACACAATCAAAAGTATTAAAATCAAATGCCATCAGTTGTACAGATATAAGATACATAAATATCTTTTTCTCATTTTGATAGCTTCTTATTTACATTCATCCAAATACAACAGGTTAGTTGCAATTAGTTATGAGTCTCTTTCCTTTAGAAAATTTTTTACAACACCATTCAGAGTCAGTCTCGTGTGCACATACTACCTGAATACCATTGTTTATGGGCAACACGTGTGAGCCCCGCCGGTGGCATGCGTGAGCCATGTTGTGGTGTATTGCATTAGTATTCAGAAAGCACTGTGTTCAGTCCCAGACATGCACACTAATATTACAATAAAATGGGCAATAGAAGTTCTGTCAGTATACTGACGACCAATCACTCAAGGAAGGGAGTACAGCCAGCCATCTAAAATAACATGTATGCAACCAAGTACACTTCGAAAAATAGACATCCCAATGTTATAACAGCATTAACATAATAAAGTTGCCTGTAACAGCTTTGGCATGTTATGACAGAGTTGTAGCATAGTGTATGTTATTGTAATGATGAATACACACTGTGCTGGGCTGGGAGGTACAAACATTACCACCACCTGATGCTGCAAGGAGCTACATCAAGCATCATGTAACTTTTGGTAGTGACAGTGAGGAGTGAGCATTTAACCCATGCTATGCTAAAATTGCTCTAAACTTTGATGACTGAACCTACCATACTCATCAGACATAAATTACAAAAATTAAAAAACTGGGAAGATAAAATTTGTGATATAATATAAAAATGTCAATGTTACATACCAAAAGCTCATGTTTTTGGCTTCATGAAATGCATTTTTATTTAGAAGCAGTGAATAACACTGCAGATGCAGTTTTCCTGTGACACAGTGCTGGAAAATCAATGCCACCACACATTTAGATTAAATGAAGGTTTTCATGTAAAAATTGAAGAGATTAGTTGAAGATTCAAGTCTTCTCAGATGTTATGCTGTGCTGACCGGTAAACAGTTATGATGTTTCAAATGATCATAGTGCCTTCATCTTCAGGGCCATGCAGTCTAAGAAGGCTGCTTGACCCTGCAGAAGAAGGTGATAACAGTTGGTATGGCATAACATCCCAGAACACTTGAATCTTCAGCAACACTGCTACAAGAACGTCAAATCTCACAAAACATTAGTCATTATAACAGATTATTATATCTTCCAAGAATACACGTTTCAAATATTATTCTATAGAAGTTTGTGAATGCTGTCGTAAGGTATACTGCCATGGTTATTACAAGTTACAGTGTTACAGATGGCAAGACAACTTGCCATATTGTGCTACTGTGCTACCTGTAGAATATCCTGGTTTTGTTCATGGGATGGCTTGGTCATACAAAGGAACTGCAAAAACAGTCTAGCATTTATCATGTCTAAAATATCAACAGTGAAAGCAAATTTGAAAGCAATGTAGGCAGGTTTAAACCAGACCACAACTGAATGATGTAGCTCCAGGCAATGGAATTGGTGACATCTGAAGACCCTGTTGGAGGCTGACAAAATTTGCAGCACTTGGAATATGTTAACTTTTCCCTTTCACAACAACATCAACAGAAACAGCTCATTACACTGCACTTTACTGCATGCTGTTTCAACTGTGTGAATATCATTTTCACATGGAAGATCACCAATTTAAAAAAGTGCACATCACTTGCAAGACATGGAACCTGTTTAAGTTCCAGTAGGAAATCTTGAATATCCCTACAAAATGCTAACCATCTCAGAAACAAGGTATGACCTAATATACTGCACTTACCAGCAAACAACTTTAACTAACCTAGTAAGTAGTGCCTCCACTGCCTATCAGAGAGTAGACAAATTGGGGCTGGGCCTAAAGGACAAATTTAAGAAACAAAAACGCCAGAATTATTTTCATATGGTAAATATTGCAGGAAAAAGTCATCTCTCTTATACCTGTTAAGCAAAAACTATAGAATTTTTTGCATTATGAGCAAATTTTGGACCATTATCTGTTTCTTTATTTCTGTTTCATGAAATGGGCTAGTAGTCCTTTTAAATGTGTTACGAAATTATTTTTATTTTCCTTATGGCAGTAAGTCTTACCTTGCTTTGATATTACAACACTTCACCTACTTAATACCTTCACTTGTTCAGGCAAAACTCCATCTGGCCAGCTACGTGAGTGTTCCTAAACTGTGCTGGCCACACAGAAACACTCAATGGAAATTGGGGGAGGGGCCAAATTTTATATACTAATTTCTGAAAATGTCTTCTTTAGAATAGAATAATATTTATCACACCACTTGTAGTTCAAGCTACCACAAAACATATTAAGCTCTCCTGTGGTTTTTATGGCAACAAAGCATCTTCCTCACAAGTGATGGGGGTTTCACACAGTTAATAAATTACATTTAAATATGGGGAATCCACCATAGCATGGCTGTTATCAGTCTGTATTGCTATGATCACATCTGCTGACTAGAATATTAGAATACCACATCATGACCATGCACACACTTAACAAGGCATGCCACCAATACCTCAACACATCTTACTCTCTTCAACTGCCAAAACTAAAAATATCCTATTAAGAAACTGCTTCAGAGAGTGTTATTATGACTGAAACTTACACTCTTTATAGAGTCTTCAACAGACAGGCTTGTTCTGATAAACTGAACTGTGTTGATAATTTGTGACTGACTGTGCATTCTACAAGCCATAGTGTAAGAGGCCAACTTATATATGATTCCGTTGTGTGACAGTGTGTGAAATCGCAACACTTCCTGGACACTTGTTTTTAATCACATCTATTCTTACGAGAATCCCTTGTAGTGTATGAAAAAGAAGATGAGAAAGACAGCATAGGCAGTTGGAAATGTGATCCTGGCAATGACGTCAATAGTCTTCGCTACTCGGATTGGATGTGGAGGTTCTTTCTTTCGCACCTATAAGAAGATAAACAGTTACCTCAATACAGTACGTTGGTATCTTTCCCCAGTACATAAAATACCAGATGTGAGTTACCCCCTTGGTGTGAGTCACACACTGGCATGTGCTACACTTCACTGCCATGGTTACCAGTTTCCATAGTTACTGGATCATTACACCAGACCACGTCTGCTACAGTTAGTGGTTGCCATGGTTATGCAGTTGTGATGTCACATCAGGGTTGGCATTTCTGACAGTCTCCAAAGTTAGTGGGTTGTAACTTCATAATATAGAGAACTCTGTTAGTAAGCAGTCATACTGAAGTGATTCTTACCCATCATATGATTGCACATTGTTAATATGAAAAAGACACATAAAAGTTAATTTTATCTGAAACCCACTTCTGTATTTTAACACGCACTGCCATAAACCTTCTGTCTTACAATACCCAATATACATATGAGAGATCTGGGTACTGGTAAAATGGAATATATTTATAAAGAAGTCCAGTTTCATACTTACGAAGCTCGTATAAACAAAGACCAAACATTTGTATTACTTTAACTTTGCTATAATACTGTACGTTTAATACTGTGTAATAAGAAAAACAAATTGTAGGATATTTCTGCTTTGGTAAGGAGCAGGGGTAATCAGCTATAGGCAGTGGCTAGTCACTGCCTTTTAATCACATGTAACTAACTCCATAATTACTCAATCAGTGCCTGCAGAGTGCAGTGTGACTTTGAAACATAGGTTTATTTTTATATGTATCTATACACACACAAACACCCACATATGTAAGACTGTCACAACTGACAATAAATTTTACTATTTTATTTCAAGAAAAACCCAGAAAAGCAATAACCACTTCTGGTAATTATTCTTTTTTTGGTCAATGCAGGTACAGATTTCTATGACTGCCATAATAAATAAATAATTTCAATATCGTTTATTTTAAGAAAAACCTGACAGAGAGAATGGCTGCTTTTGCTGCTTACAATACATGGAGAAGAATGGGTGCTTTTGCTGCTTACAGTACATGGAGAAGAATGGGTGCTTTTGTTGCTTACAGTACATGGAGAAGAATGGGTGCTTTTGCTGTTTACAGTGCATGGAGAAGAATGGGTGCTTCTGCTGCTTACAGTATATCACAGTAGCACTTCTTATATTTATAATGGCGAATTAGCCATAACATACCTCAGTAGCACATCCATTGTTAGAGGTGTGTGTACATGGGTTGGGACCGCAGTTTGTGCAACTCGCAATCTCATTGGGACCAGAAGTTTCCCGTTTGTTTTTGTCACCCTGCACACAAACAAATGCACATATACAATTTGAAGCACATCTTGATGTATGAAATGCTGTACAGAAATGGTTAGTAGAGTCAGACAGTACAAACAGCAATGACGTGTAGCCACCCAGCTTCTCTTTATGAAGTCCAAAGAAACCTACATGATCCTATCCTATGGCATTTGTCTGTTGGTTCTGTGTGAACTCTACATGGCCATCTGCACAAAGTCATTTACATTATGAACAATAAGGGTTTCATTTATGCAATTTAACTTTCCTCTGCAACCATTAATTGCAGAAATATATGATTCAGAAATGGTTCTACTAAAACCTGTTACAATTACTTCTACAAAGCAAGCTACAAAACTAATGCAATCAGGTTGTAAAACTCTCAAAATCAAAGCCATTTTGAAAATGGTTGCAAAAAAAAAAGTCACACAGAACTAGATATACAGACATTTTAAATTGACCATATGAACTACTGCCAATTGAGAAGTCTGAATGAGACCAGTTCATGTGTCAATTTACAGTGGTGCCACATCAACGTGCAAACAATACTGCCATTCTCTAGCATCAGATATGTTTTGCCCCAGGTTAGAGCATATGCTGGAGTTTGATACTTCAGGCACACCAAAAAGTCAAATACACTATTGATTAGGAAGATGGTACAGATGGCAGACACATGCAGATATACAATGTTTACTGTGGTTACACATTGCGCAGCAAGCTACTCTATGGCACCCTAATCAGAATTCTTGAATGAGTTCTTACAGAGCCAGGGCTAAGACAAAGAACGTAACACAACTAAGTCTGTTTGCAGGATTCCACGTTTGTACCCCTACCCCCCACTCCCATTATCGATTTTTGGTGGCACTCTAGCAACAATTCTGACAAGCAGCAGTGACACAGAAGCAGCAGATGCAGATGCTATGAAGACAACCAAAGCATTTATCTCGTTCTGCACAGCTACAACACAGCACATCATTCAGGAGGAGGGAAACACTTGCAGTACTGTCCTGCAGTTGAGCCTTCAAACAGCAATGATCACATCCAAAGGACAGACAACTTCCAGCTGTTCCAGATGCCACTACCATTGAAAGCATATGCCAGAAGCTAGAAAGACTAGTGTCTATCTACTCAACATCTTGTAAGAAATACAGCTACCATATTTTTGTATGTTTACTCAGATTTTGAATCTTCTTTCCCTTAAAAACGAATTCCCCACAAATTCAATTAGTGAACTATAGCTAAGAAACAAATCATGTCATTATCTCATGTGTGATGAATGTTTGCATGGATGCAGTTCACATGAGGTCCTAAACTAGTCACATTCTCTGCAAGAGCAAGCAAGAAAAGCTCTGTTCCATATATATGTAGCACGTACGACAACACACTCTCAAATTACATCTAAATCCAATGTTGTCAAACACAAGTATGTTCCTTTTACAGAAAAATGAATTAGTAAAATCTGTTAAAATATGTACACAGGAATTCTTGTTCTTATTAAGAAGACAGTGGTTTCCGAACCTGGCTTTCTCCATGCTCTTGCATACAGTGGTAATGACATTCCACACTGGACCCTGACATGTCCTCTATATAATTATTTTAAATAAAAAGAACATATAGTAATTAATACCAATAATGTTAGAAGTTCACTGTGGGATCCCATATTTCTCTGGCACACCTGTTTAAAACAAGACGAGGAATCAGACACATTACTACTTTATTGTTTAATATTTCTCATGCACACTCATTTATGGAAGCCAATGGTGGCTCACTCCTTCAGAATGATGAAAGATTCAAGTGAGCCACCACTAGCTGCAGAAATATCTGTACCCTGTGGCATGTGGCCCTGCACAGCAGGTGTTGGCATGTGGAATATTATGACAAGGGGCTTGAGCCCAGTGCTTCTAATGCAGCATGTTGGTAGTACATAGACCTATAAATTTATCATCATTTAACATTGATTAATGCTGGGTTTGTGTATGTTGCTATTGCTAAGGGTCATGTCACAGATAAAGCAAGCTGTTTAATGAACATCATAAAACTCTTTACCTCATGTCATACTTTATCTCTGGCAAGCCCTGCAGATGAATGCAGTTCCAGGTAAAGTAATACATGTTACATTTCAGGTTGGTCTTAACTGCTGACCCTATATGCATCACATCTGTATGTCATGCCAATACAGTGAAAGCATTTCTCAAGTGATTTAAACGCTTGCATTTCATGCTCTGGTGACTCCACCTTACCTTTGCCATGGCAGCAAGGCAGATAATATTATGGAATACTTTAAAACTGTTCTCTGTTTCTTGCACTGAGACCCAAAATCCATCCAATCAACAAACAGTATCAATATTGTTTAAAAACTATGACACATACCATTATTTTAATGCAAGATAAGACCATCATACAATGCTTATAGATGTTACAGGCTAAAATGCTTATGAAAGTGTCACACTAAAATGCTGTTGTACTTTACTGCATCTTATCTATATAGCATTCCTTCATTTGGCATTATAAATAAAACAATTTAACATATAATGTGGATAAACTTCATTAGCTGAAATCACACGTTACAAATTAATGTTTATTGCATATGGTAGTCATGATCATTAGATCTACATTATCAGAACCAGGTTCTGCCAGACTAACGATTAACAGTTTATATGAGTGAAACGAGAGTATGAATTCTATATAGAAAACACAATTATGTTTGTTGTAATTGTCCCCTGGAGTATCATAAACAAGTAATAAAATTTAAAATGACTTCACAACCTACCGCTAAAAATAACATGATTTTAAACTGCCCAGTACTGCCCATAGCACTATACCTCACTATGACTGGAGCAGTGTGCAACTTACAGTGTTTCAGTCATGTCTGTTTCATAACAATGTAACAATACGACACCCATCCTCTTGCTGACATGCTTACAAATGCTAACATGCATACGCTTTCAACAAAATCATAAAAGTCTCTTAAACTCTTCAGGACAACATTCACACATGTCACATAAAAGCACACCCAAATAATAAAAATCAATTTAATGCACCATTACTTAAGAGAAAGCCAAACACAGCAGTAACAATCTCTATGGCCCTGAAAACAAGTAAACATTCACTCAAATACAGCAAAACAACACAACAAATGTGAACCTCCAACCAAAGTCTGACATTTCCATGCAGCGGACTTTACTCCAGAAATAATTCACACACTCTGCTTCGTATTGTGAGCATGTGCTATACAACAGAAGATGAGTGCAATCTCAGTGAGAAAACCTCCCACCAGAGCACCAAAATAATCTCCCTCTAATAACATGCCTTCTCAGGCAATACAAAATGCCTAGCTACAAAACCAACAAATTCTCTATACCTCAATCCATCGCCTAGATACTCATGACAAAAACTGGGTTAGGTGATGAATCCAAAACAAACGGTGCCAAGGTAAACTAATCCATGAGTTTTTAACCCCTTAATATTATCTTATGCTTATATCTCAATGTTGTAATATATCCACTTAAAAACAAACTGTGTTGCTTGCAGATGCCCGCTAGGATTTCAAATTAAAAGCAACTGTTCAAAATTGATAAAACAAAACGTGCAATAACAAACTTTGTTATTACAAATACTACAGAGATGGCCAACAGTTTATCACCCACAAGAAAGGAACTTTTTCATTTTTATTATTTTCTTTTATTTTAGGTTAAGATTCAAGTCCCTTGGGACGTTTCACTACACCTACTGGCAAACAGCTGCCAATGTTCCGCAGGAACGCTGTTGCTCAGTCCTCAAAATCAAAGAGTCCAAGGACAGTGAATCTTTTTTAATATTTTATCACTGGTGTAGCAAAACACATATGTTAAATACTAATTACAGTAACAAGCGAAACCCTGTAACTGGTTACCCACATGTTTAATTAAATTTCACACTGTAAACAAACATATTAGGCTGAAATTAACCGACCCACCAACAAATTCCATACAGCAGGGCAATCTCTAATAAGCTGACGGTCTTTCAAACTGCCAAGAAATTCTCAAATTTTTATAGGTAGTACTTTAAAGTTCTTAACTGTGTTTACAACAGTCTGCCACCAGACCATTTATTCATCTCATTACAACTAATTCATAACATCACATCATTTCTTCAGGAGCAATTCTCATATGATCATCCCATCTATGCCAGATACCAAAAGAGGCCTCTTAATTTCAGGCTTTCTGACTAAAATTTTGTATCTGTTTCTCAGACCCTCATGTGTGATACATGACATTTTGCTTTAAATAATCATTTTAATCATATATCTCATAATATCTGTGTACTTTTCTCCATTATCTTATTACTTACTTTTTATGTCCAAATATTCTGTTCTCTATTTAGTTCTCAAACACCTTCAGTATCTCATCCACTCACCGGTTGGAGGACAAAGTTTGACACACAAGTAAAAAGCCAGGTAAAATTAGTTTTGCATATTTTCATCTTTATGTTTTTATGTCACAGGCAGGAAGGAAAATCTAGAACTGAATAGTAACAAGCAATCCCTGAATTTAACATGCTCTTACCTTCTTTCTAAATGCAATTCTCACATGTTATTCTTGTTCCCAAATATTTAGTCTGCGACAGAGTTTCGAACAATTTATTAGCTACAGCATCTGATATTATGATTTTGTCCCGTACTGTGGTGTGAGACATGAACACGTAATTAATTTTCCTTGTTATTAGTATGAGATAAGGATAACTATTCAACATCACAATAATTTTAATCGTAGTACATCAGATTATCATCTCAAAGTAACATATTGCAATCCTTTATGCCCACCAAAAATTCTGAGCTTTTGAAATGTCAAACTTACCTTCCTGCAGCAAAATCAAAATAAAAACAATATTACAGCAGTTTACAACAAACATAAACAGTTAAACTGTCCTGTGCAAAGCCAGCAAATTGCTAAATGGAACTAGCTTTGGTTAGATGACATTCTTTGTTTTAAACTCATAAAACAATGAATTACAAAATGCAACATGTGGTTTGAGGCAATGTTTTATGTCGTGAAGATATTACCCCACAATGAATCCAAAATCTAACATGGTTGTACTGTTGCCTGGTGCATGGCATGCTTGGAATTATATTCTGAATGGAATTCAAACTAGGTGTGCATTGATAAAAAGCCCAATTATGCCAAAATGAAGATGTCACAAAATGTTAGAATTATATGAAGAATCTACATCCAATATGCATTATCTTACTCTTTCTTCAATACTGTTACTTGCTCTGATATAAAGTTTTTATGCATATACCCAGATCAGGTTAATAGTTATATGCAATGTACATGTCATTCCAAAGTGACAGACATGGACTATACTAAAATGCAAAACACATATTATTGTAAGCCTACATGTTAGAGCTATTATTTTCAAAAAATCACATTGGAAAAAGCTGATACTCCTGAATACTTGTTTCATTCAGAATCTGTAGCAATATTTCTGAAATTCCAGCTTTCAACCTGAATTATGCACCACAAATTTACGTTTTGAGGTCTCAGTAGTGCTAGATCGGACTGATTCATGTAATAAAAATAAGTAGGAGCCTAACACTTTTGCCCCTATTCTTAATTATGAAATTTCAAACCTCAACTGAAACACAACATGAAGATTTAATTTTATATGTTTGGACAATAAAATAAATACAGTGACTGTATGACATATAATTCAAAACTGCAGGTCATTTCTAAATTAATAAATTTAATTCACTATTTAGAAATGTATCTGTATTTATGACTTATATCAAAATAATTGTGAATTAGATAATATTATGTGTGTTTCTGTATTTAAGATATGTAACTTAAATATAAGTGGCAAGACTGAGGTTTTTTGTATGGCAGTTGCCAAAGGTCATTTTTCACAAGTGACTCCCTACAGACATAGTATCAGTGCTGGCCACACATATTAGTTCAACAGCAAAATGGCTGTGTACACTTAAGTGGTGCTGCATTATGGACTGAGAGCAACTGCTAGCCAGTATTGAGCATACACATTTGAAAACAATAACCACACTTCCCATGTTGCTGGGAAAAATGCCATGCAAGTGTCACCACC
Source organism: Coptotermes formosanus (assembly GCA_013340265.1). Taxonomy (NCBI): domain Eukaryota; kingdom Metazoa; phylum Arthropoda; class Insecta; order Blattodea; family Rhinotermitidae; genus Coptotermes; species Coptotermes formosanus. The sequence goes on along the minus strand of BLKM01012397.1, from coordinate 13,939 downwards.
TTCTGAAGGAAAGTTTAGGGACCCAGCCTGTCAGAGGAGACTGTTCGATAGAGGGTGAATGCCATCAACACTGTTCCTGGCATTCCACCAGCTACAGCCACTGATGCAGCACATGTGCATGCATGCAGAGCTGAAATGCACATACACCTTTTACTTTACAGCAAGTGCAGTGTAACCCCATTTAATGTTCCTGGGTTTCAAATTTTCCCCCATTTAGTGTTCAGTTTCAATTATCCCAAGGCAACATTCTCTCTGCTTATTTGCCTAAATTGCAGATTTTCCTCAGTTTAGTGATCAAACACACTGCTCCCAAAACAAATCTTAAATACAAGTTTTGCTTCACAACACAGTGGAAATTTTGCTGGTATCTATTTTTCAAATTGTCAACAAACACTGATGGAAGTGGAATCCTCACGTTGAATATGCTCTCTGCATTGTTACATGTCACCCATTTCCAACACTGGCAGAAGGAGCAAGATGTGTTCCTAGATCACACTTTGGTAGATGACAAGTTAATGGATGTATTCATTCAATCAGAACCAAAGCGGAGAAATGCTGAATGCCAGTCCCCCACCTCACCACAGGAAGGAATTGCATGATACAGTAAGGAAACTCTGAAACTCATGCATGTAAGGGTGTTCACTTGTTATAAATTTGTGCTTGACCACCCTGTGTCACTCCCAATAACTGTTAATGATGGCATGAATTATGCAGCATTCCAGCAACTGGTCAAGTCAAAAGCACATAACTGTTGGAACAAAGAATCCTTCCTTTATGATTATTCATGAACCCTGTTGCCAATTTCATGAGAAGCTCAGTGCAAGTCTGGGGTTGTGAGGTGCTGGCACAACCACCTTATTTTTCAGACCTCACATGAATACTTCTCTTTTGTGTAGGTGAAGGAGCCAGACACCAGTTTCAATTTGCAGACACCAACAACAGGGCTGCTACAGCATCATTGCACTGTCTATGCACAGGCTACTGCAATGGTGCAACAGACTGTCTGCATTACTGATGGCAAAAGAGTGTTATCTTGGTGGTGACTTACACAGAGAATTGTGTCATGACATAGAGTTTTGAGTGATCTGTCGTGTTTGTGGTTTGTGCTGATTACATGCAGGAAACTTCTGAAAAGCCCCTTGTATTTAAGTACTCACATCCATTAATTCTGCTGTCATGAAACAGTGAAAAGGAATGTTGTGTGACAGACAAAAACTGTATTAAGAACCTGAGTATTACTAAATCAAAAGTTGTTTAAGTTCTAACCACATTCTTAATCCAATATGAATTTGTCAGGTTACAGTAGAGAAATAACGAAATTTTGGTATCATACATTAATATATGAAAAACGGTTTGAATTCCAGTTCCTTTTCAGTAGAGTACATAAAAAATTCTAAGACATCTGTATGTTGCACAGATAGTAACAGAACAATTTAAGCAAACTCTCTGCATTACGCTCACCGATTAGTCAGTTAAAGTGTAAGTCAGACCTATTTTCAGTATTTAAAAGATATGAGGTCTAAGTAGCAAGATTATTTATGTGTTTATAGTTATGGTTAATAACGTAACTTAAGAACAAAGAGCAACCCACCAATTCTCCAGTCACAATCACTATCATAACATTAGTACAGCTGTTTAACACCACATCTATTACATGCAGGCTTATCTTGGAAAAGGAAATTCAACAGACACAGCACCACACCATATCACAGAACCACCTCTCAATTAAGCTTCCTGCTTTTTGGTTAGTTTTCTTGGAATGTGAATATACATCCATTGTTGCTATTAAAACCTGTTGCAGTTACATAAATGAAAATGTGTTGAGCATTACAAGTGTTAATAAGATGGGCTGCTACACCAACAAGAAGTTGAAAGTTATCACATAAAGACACTCGTCAAACATCTTCGTATTAATTAGTGTGCTCATCAGTACAGCAGCAGTAAAGGCCATTTATCACACCAGATAATGTAAAAATATAAGGAAAGAACTTGATGGTGTATGTGAATCTAAAAACAAAGTAAAAAGGACAGAAGATGTATCACCTTAAAAATTGAATGGTAAAACAAGATAAAGGTTTTGAGTCTTCTGAGATGTTATGCCACATGAACTGGTATATACCAGTCACTGATCTTCCAAAGGATTACAGCACCTAAATCCTTCTACAATCCTTTGATACACCAGTAACTACTTAATAAGGCAACATGGCATAAGATCCCAGAAGACTTTCACATTCAGCAATACTGCTGTTAGAACCTGATATCTGGCATCAAAAATTTTAAAGGTCAGTAACTTCAAACAGACCAGGTTAGTAACTTCAAACAGACAAAACATAAAAAATGTCTTTCAAATACTTTATGATCTTATATTTGTAAAAATCATCATCCTGACCTTCCACCTTATCTCTCAACAATGACTCAAATGCACTCTCTGTCCTAGTTTCCATGCACACACATACCCACACCAGCACACATACGCAGATAGACACACATACACACACATACAATTATAACACCCGACAGCTATACCATATGTTAGACAACTATACCCCACATCAGACAGCCATACCATATACCAGACAGCTGTACCATATACCAGACAGCTGTACCATATATCAGACAGCTTTATCACATATCAGACAGCCGTACCACACATACAGCTGTACCATATATCAGACAGCTGTAACATATATCATACAGCTGTACCATATATCAGACAGCTGTAACATATATCAGACAGCTGTACCATATATCAGACAGCTGTACCATACATCATAGTACTACACCACATATCAGACAGCTCCATCATATGGCAGATAGTTATACCATACACCAAAGGTGACTGTCAGTTTCAATAAAAACAAGAACCACATCAGTGTAACATCTCCTTTTCATAACAGACATGCACTATGACAAAGATCAATCGAGGTTTTAAATTTTAAGAGAAAATAGAATTCAGCACTCATGAAAACTGTAACTAGTACTCACACAATACTGTGGCTCTAAACTGTTTTCAGCAACCAACATACTACCACCATTCATCTTCAAGTCAAAATATCTGTTTTACTTCTCTTCAATGTCATTACGAAAGGACTTAAGAGAAGAAGTTCCAGAACTTACACCAATATGTTCTCCATACAGTTCTGCATCCCACTGTCAATCATAATATTTGCCGGTAATATCTTTCCTTACTGCGTGTCTAGGAAAGTGCCATAACAGAAGTAAAACCCCTAACTGAGAAGTAAGGTTATGATGTACTGGGTGACTGAACTTTTAGTGCTTACTTCAGTGGAGGAGATAAACAATATGGACCACTGGTAGAATATAATGGAAGATCATATATGTAATTCTTGGAAAAGAAAGCTACATCAGTGCCATAATTGCCCACCACAAATCACACATAATGCTTCCTGCGAATGAACCTAGGCATTTGTGATAAGAAGATGGTATCTAACAGCATGAGGTGAATATGAAATCACACAGCATATTAATGCTTGACTGCCCATGACTACGCATCGCTTTTACTATCCACCATGTTTAAAACTATTTACTTCTACTGTTGCTATACAAAGCAACCTAATCCTAAACAACAGCTAAATATAACATGCTGGTTCAATTTATCTGTATTCAATTTTCATTAACTTTTTCTCCGTTTGTTTAATTCATTATGCAGTGTTAACATATGAAGACAATGTTTCCTTTCATTCTGGTAAGATTACACATGGTAATGAGAATGAATTATATTGGTGCACAAATTTTTAGCACTAGGTACAACTCTGAATTATTTTCTCTTAAGGGATGATGTATCAACAACATGCATCTCTTGAAGTATGCTGTTTAGTAACGGCATGTCCTAACTAGTTTCATCATCCTTGCAACAGACAAACACATCTTTGTTGCCTTGCTTATGTTCCCACACTTTTTGCACAGGTGTCAATTCATGAAGACAATATAACATTCCACTCTACTCTAACATAAAGCACATTTCATGCCTACAGCTCACAGCAGAATGTTTTCCACATTATGAACTTATCAACAATTTTCAGTCCCTTATGGGAAATTTTAAATAAATATGTTGCAGTGTTCTCAGATGTCTGAGAAGAGAATTTTAAAACATTCATCTTGGTCATGCCTTCAAGGTCTGTCCTGACTTTGTTTTGGAGGAAACATGCAACATGCACATATACACGTGTACCACCACAGCAATAATTAGAGGTACATCCTGCACATATTTCCAGAAGTTACGCCCCCAAAACATGCAAGATGCAATGTGTTTTGCAATGCAATTTTTGTTTGGTTTTGGTTGGCAGCACTGCACAGCACGTCTACAAATCGAATGTGCTACCTGTCTTACCAGCGGGCTTGCCATTATAATGCCTATCCTGCTCAGAACGGCTGGCAGTCGCTGGAACAGGACACAAACACACAACTCAACAATACTCTACTTGAGAAGCGAGTTCATGAAAGGCTCAAAATTCACAGAGGTGATAACCCAGATTAATAATTATTGTAATATTTCTCTGGGATTTGGAATGATTTGTACTAATCTGTACTGGATTAATAATAGAATACATATCAGTCCAAATTTTATTCAGATATACCTGTTACAATGCCAGAGAAATGTTGCCATCCTTTATCTGAGCTATCACGCTGTGGACTTGGTGCCCTTTGCAAACACGCATCTCACTTCATCTTGGTTCCTTTCAGCTGGGAAAACAATGACTGTGCTGGAGATAGTCCACCCCAAATCTCAATGTAAGAACAGAGACTTGTATGACTAATAACATATAAACATAGGACTGCCATCACATGGAATCACTGTTTCCCTGCTTCTTATGGAATCAAGCTTAATGTTAATTATTCTTAAACAACAAATTCATGATGTACTGTTATATTAGGCCTAAAATTATGCAACATAATAATGCTTTTATTTATGTTAAATTTATTCAAGAAAGGTAGGTTTTACTTTTGTATGCATCATAATTTTGCAGTGACATTACATTTCAGATAATGTCTATTGTTCAATAACTCTACCAAGTGTATAAGTACAGATTTAAATTTTGTAAAACAGTATCTCATACTTCAGTGCTGTTTGTATCACTGTTAAAAAACACAATCATATTTCATATTGAATTATGCTTCATTAAGCGCTTACACTAAATGTTTAATGGTATTTTTTATGATAAATATTTCCACTATAATACTCCATTTTCATGACCGATTCTTATAAAAATGTGACTGTCGATTGAAATAGGACTTTTACACTGTCTAAATTAAAACCACACATTACCACATTGGATACTGCTCATTTATCCCAAGAGAATGTTCTTATGGCATCACTTATCCACCAAAATTTTTCTTCAATATTAAGTGTGATCCAGGATAGCACAGTCAGTACAGCGACTAGGCTATGAGCTGGACAATCTGGCTTTTGATACCCAGCACAGGCAGGAGAGGCTTCTGTTCTCCAAAATGCCCAGAATGGCTCTAGGATCAACCCAGCCTCCTATACAGTGAGTACCGGGGGATCTTTCGCCAGTGTTAAAGAGCCCAGGGCGTGATCTTGACCACTCACCTCTGTCCAGTGAGGAGGTTAGGAATGAGTGGAGCTACACCTCCACTCACCTCATGTCCCTTCATAGGGTGGACAGGGAAAACTTTACATTTTATAACATTATGCACCCGTGTTGTCTGCATTACAGTTTGGGTGTTTTGAAATTAATTGTACTGTAGCACTAATGTCACAAAATCTAATCCTGATTATAGGAGTGTTTATAATAAAACAGGATTTAATATCATTTATGAGCCAGCACAGCACAGACAACATATGGACAACAAAGTGGACACCTGATAAACTGCAGTAGGATTACTGGTGGAGGTAAGAGATTTTTCCCTTCTTCAAAGTGTCCAGACCAGCCTTGGGTGCCGGAGGCACCTTCCACGGGAGTAAAGCAGCTAGGGTGTGAATCTGACCGCTCACCTCAACCAAATGCTGAGGTTAACAATAAGTGGGGCTATATCTCCAGTTCCCCATATGTTTTCGTGGCACATACAGAAACAACCTTATTTATGTTTGCTGTACCTGAGTACTACCAGTGCTGTAAATATTACCTTACTTCTGTTAAATGATTACTTTGTTATTGTTACAGATATCGAACGTATTTCTATGTCAATGTAACAGACCTTAATCTTTAAACATTAAGTCATTAAGAGGCTCATTCACCAGACAATATGTGGTGAAACCAAGGAGATATGTCTCTACTCAAGTTTTGTGAGTGAGTTTGGTTTGAGCCTCTTGCTTGTAACTGTGCAACTTAATCTCACTTATCAGTTACATACAGCTGAATACTGCTCAGTTTGAAATCAACTGGAAAGCAAAAAATTCAGTCTTCAAATAGTTGAAACAAAGATAGTTCCATGTGCTTTTATAATATGCATCTTAAAAATATGCCTCTTTTAAATTCTTCTGTCAGCTGTGTTTGTTAAATGTTTAAATTATAAATTGAATCATAGAAATATAAAAACCTCAAAACAAATTTGGTGGCATTATCTACAGTACAGACATGAATAAAGCCCCTCCATATTAAGTACATAGGGATATAACGTCATTAACAGGCCCTTGTATAACTACTGATTAGATGTTATATGCAGAAACGAATAGAATTCAGTTTCCTATCACGTACTTGAAAAAAGGAATTTATCAAAGTGCGCAGTGTGACACAAATATGTATGCTGTGACAGCTGAACTGGCAGCAACAGACAGGATGACTGAGCTGTTTGGAGCAGTCCACAACATCCAGACCAGGTCTGGGGCCCTCAGCCTCCTATCCAGTAGCTAATGGGGTTGTTCCCTATGGGTATAAAGTGGTCGGAGCAAGACACTGACCACCCACATCCAACTAGTGCCAAAGTTATGAACTTATGTAGCCATATTTCATCTCCTCCATTTACCTTTATGACATGGCCCTTCATTAAGTGCAGGGACTTTATTTATAGGTTCATTTCAATGTCTGACAAACAAAAAAACAAATTAAATGAAGAAAATATTTATAAAATAGTCACTATTTGAAGATCATAACTTCTATTTTTTTATTTATATGATTTAAAGATTTTGCAGCAAGTAGATGCAACAGTGTCTCCATAGGCAGTCAGCCATCACCGCATGATGGAATGGATTTCTGTTTCAAAAGCCATCCCTCTTGCCATCATCACAGAATGATGTGGCAAGTAGCACTGCTTATCACAGGAATCACCGATGATGGAAGCAGTGACAGTTTCTGAAATGGAAATCCATTCAATCTTGAGACCACTGACTGCTCAAAAAGACTCCTCTGTTTTATTTAAACTTCAGAAGAGAGATTTAAATGCCAATTGTGTATATTGATGGCCTGAGATGTTCGGGCTTGATGTGGACATTTACACTGCTACCAAGCACACATTCAGAGACCACGCTAGCCCATTTTCATTTACAGTTGAAAAGCAGCACATGGTCTCCTAGGATGATAAAGGTTAATCTGTTCAATATTTATTGAATAAGGAGCAAAAAATCCTTTGGCATTTATATAAAGTATGTGCTGTTGTGGGCTAAAATTACATCTTCATGGCACACTTTAGGAACCACTCTAACTACATAATTTTATCAAAACGTGTTTATGCAAAGCCAATCAATTATCGAATGTGTGGGCACGTTCATGGACAGGGTGAAGAAAACAGATCTTTAAATTCTGATGTGAAGTGTGCACCTAAATTATGGAAAAATAATCATTTTTATGTTACTTTATGTTGCTGTTATCTAAACTACTAACAAACTCCCTAAGATCATGATCTTAATATTTGCTGCTGTGAGAACCAAAACTCTCACACCTTGCTAACTGTCAGTGTTGTTCTTCCTTTTCAGTTCCTGGAAACATATGGCAATGGGTGATGTTCCTGACATTTTTTGTAACCTTGATGCCTCCAACGTAAGGGCTGAAACGATTACAGAATATGAAAAGCTTCTTTCCCTACTCAAATCACCTCTAGGGATGGACGTAGCTAGTTCCTCTGAAAACATGTCAACACAACCCATGGCCACACGGTGAAAAAGACAGCACAACAGGATCAACATTGACAATGAATCACTGGGGAAGCTTAAAATAATTTGTAACTCCCTAACTCTTCATGGCCAGAAACTGTAGGTTTGGCACCACAACTTTACATCGTCCTGCATCAGTTCCATCTACCTTCCATCCTCATAATCCACTACCCTAACATACATCTTAACTCCTTAAAGGTCTTCCAAGTGGCCATCTTCTAAAAGGTTTGCACCACCAACATTTGCTCAGTCCTTTTTCGCATCCCTGACTTTCCTATTCTAAAAATACTAGGTGAGCTGTATGAACCATAGTTCTTCAGGATGTAATATATTTCTATTTTCCCTTCTTTCATCACTCACGTTTTAACCACTACAGAAAAGTGATTGCTTAAAATTATTTTTTATATATTTTTATGTTCAGCATTTTGGAAAGTATGTGAAACGATCAATACTATCTGAACTGCATAATGAACAAGGATTTCTAGAATTGCATCTTCTCTTCTTTCCTTCATGAATATCATTTACCATTGTCATCATCATAATCATAATAATCACAATCTGCACTGATTTTAATATTGCACATTAGGCTGCTGAGTCAGCAAGGTATCAGAGCTTGAACCAAATTGAACTGAACTGAATTATTATTTCACATCACTGTAATACAGCTAGCAAGGATCTTGTTAATGATGTAATACATCTGGCAGTACAACAGACATGATGTTGTGTTCTCAGAGCACAAGGATATCAACAAGCCACACAACTCCAAATAGTGTTCATTTGATTCAAATACCATATGCACCAAAATCAGGTTGCTGAGGTGCACATTTCTATTCAAAATTTCAACTTCAATTTAAAAGAAACAAGTACGCAGACCCATGGTTGATGACAATGTGACAGGCTTTGTATACCATTGTATTATGAAAGTTGAGTTGCTTAGGTGTCATTTTGAGTCACCTTAGAACTAATCAGGCAGACAATACAAAGAATAAAGCAAAAATGAAATGCTTTGAGAACACGTAGAAAGTGAAATATGTGTGTGGAAATCAAGACCACAACTACAGTTGTAACTCTGTACTGCAAGCAACACACTAAATTACTGCCAACCTGCTCCTTACTAACATAAATTTCTTAGATGGAACAAGTGCCAGCATCAAACACAGTAATATCTTGCACAAGGAGATCTGGTTGACTGAAACCCTCTGATTTGGCTCCAGTGTTGCAGTATGGCAGTGGACCCTTCTCTCGCTTACTGGCTAAACAATTAGATGTTGATGCTCCTCAGTTTCTGTGTAATATACAGTTACACCATCTATGTTTTTTACTTTTAGTTCATAAGCCTTAGGGTTTGATTCTTGGTAAAGTTATCTTTTCTTTTAACCTTTCACTGACACTGGGGTTTAAATTCCAACTACCACTCAGGACGGAGCATTTTAAATTTACAGCACTCTTAAATGTGTTCACTACCATACAGTGCACTGACGCTGGCAGTGGGTGAAAGGTTAAAGATCCTACAATGCACTGAGGCTGGCACTGAAGGGTTAGTTGTGAGGTCTGTAATGGTTTTGCGTGCCATACAGATTTCTGTCAATATCAGACTCACATGCCTAACAGAATTAACAGTTTTAATGAGACTGTACGTGTAATGATTTCTGTCACGTGTGATCTAACGCAGCAAGCAGATATTCAGCCAATGCTCTTGGTGTCAGAAATATTTGTGTTTTCATTGCACTTATCACAAACAAAGCCAAAGCTATACCTGTGAGTACTCGATGTAGAATCTCTGACATAGACAGAGGCAGACTGGTACAGAATCATAACATGATATAAAAAGTGTAAGCCTGTTTAGACTTCTTAACACCTGAAGATCCGGCCCCAGAATGAAAAGCTGCAACACTTTACAAGACGCCAAAGAAGAAACAACAGCCATGTACACTGGTAAGTGAATTAGCATGTTTAATGAGACTGGACGTGTAATNAATGTTGGCTCTTGTGTAATGCATATAATGTGCTGATTTATAAACTAGAATTTAGTGTTTCTATATAAAAACTTTCAAAAGCTAATCATTACAGTAAGTATATACAAAATTCAATTGTAATCACTGAGTATAAAAATTGTAATTGGTGACCCCCCGCCAAACAAAACATGCAGATCTCTTCCCGTCAGACAGACTTGACATGTACAACAACGTTACTAATCAATGCACATCATGCCCTTCAAAGTAACTTGGTGGTGGATGCCTTCTACTATCTGTGGATTTGTTACATACAGCAACACCAATACATGGCACACCAATTACAATTTTTATACTCAGTGATTACAATTGAATTTTGTATATACTTACTGTAATGATTAGCTTTTGAAAGTTTTTATATAGAAACACTAAATTCTAGTTTATAAATCAGCACATTATATGCATTACACAAGAGCCAACATTTATTAAACCTTCCTCCAAATAACCAGATAATTCACACTTCCAACATAATTTTATACCTGATTTATGTGATGTGTGGACTAAATCAAATAATCACTTTATAATGAAGGAACATAAACTCCTGCAAACCGACTACCAGGACTGTTGTGATGTAAATTATCTGAATTTGTCATGTTTGTAGTTTGTGTGGTACTGAGCCATCTGATTCATACCATGACAAAAAGCAGTCCTGAACATGCAAAACACGATATGCAGAAAGACACAGAAAGAAAAGAAATAAAATGGACATCTTTCACACTTTTCACACCAAAACTGCAATGCAAGTTCTGAGAAAATCTGTGTGTATTGCAGTTACACACATCAGACTGGGATTCACAAATATCTCTGTAATGCAAGCAGTTGAAAGACAAATCCATCCCGTAATCCTGCTCATCTTAACACTGTTCTGTACAATCACGTATTAAAAACGTATACCTTACAGCCAACTTTACACTACCAATATAGAAAACAGTAAGGCAAAATATGTAACTAAAGGGAAAATGTTAGTTACACAAAGTTGCAGAACTCATGCTGAATATCTTCTTTTAGCAGGTGCAGTGGAAGTGTTAGCTATGGACCTTCTTCTGCTAATAGAATGTTCAAGTATCAATTACCCTAACAGGTGTACCATTAGAACTTGTAACACTTCATTTCTTTCAGTTCTCACTGTTGTGAGTTCCCTCCCCTTTCCTACACAGTCCCAGAGGATAAAACAAACATGCCACAAGTAGGCTCGAATCATAGATTCTTCCATGAATGCACTACTCATTTGATATGTCAAAGTACAAGGGTGCATCACAGGCTAAAATACTGTCATCAAGAATGAAAACAAATGTCAAATCTAAATTTCTCTTATCACACTTCTTAAATGTTATCCTTGCCTGAAACTTTATTCAGATAATGCTTTGTCAGCAAATTAATTCGGAAATACATAAGTAAGTTTAATTGCCACTGCTCTGAAAGGCGAGGAAAATAATGACATTTCAAATTAACTTGCATTTCCAGCACAAAATGGCACAAAAAGTATGAGTTATGAAATTTTTTTAAAGAGTTGAGGGAGATAACCTGTTATATGCAGTGACAGGTTCTCATAAAAAACAGAAATGTAACAGCAATGTAGCAATGGGACAACATCAATATTTAAGTAGCTGTCTCTTTTCTTATTCTTAGTGACTTAAATCATCAAAGGTCCACACACACATTTATATGCCAACAAGAAAGTTTTGATCACTTCCAAAAGACTGAAAATATGCTTAAGCAAAAACTTAACTTACAACACTGCATGAACAAATCTAATGAGGAAATGAAAACAAGACATGCCCATCTCTTGGAGAAACTGATCAAAAAAATTTGCTCATCTGAAGTCTACATCTCATACAGAAATTTCATCAATGCCAATATTTGTACTGCTGCTTGAATTTTTACACCATTGTGGACAATGGAACACTGACCATGTCACATAAATGTCATATCCTGTTTTTGTTACCATAATAAGAAATTGTAGTATGTGCTGTGATATTGTAGAATATGTCTGCCTTCCATCTTTAACCCTTTCACACTCAGGTATCCTACAAAGCCCACATTCGTACATTGACTTTCACCAAGCATTACAACAAACCACTTAAAGGTTCCAATCTCATGGAATTTTAAGTGAGTTAAGCATATATGAAGAAAAGCCCCAAATGTAAGCATTATTTAGTCTGAAATTATTATGGTTTCATATGAAGGCAGTACCATATACACTGACTCCCCAATGGGTTTTGAGTACTGTGGTATAACCTGGAAACAAGGAATACAAATTTTGAAGCCCAATACTGATATGTCTGTATTTAACCCTTTAAAGATGAAGCGTATCTGTTTTATATAAGGACTTGGTGCATACCGTGCTGTAAACACTCTCCACTTCAGTTATAAAAACCAATTTCTTAATGTGTTATAAGGCAAAAGTTGCTGTTTTTTCTGAGATCCATACAAAACACATAAATGCAATGTGGGCACCATGTAGAATTTTTTAATGTTAAACCCGGTGGTATGTAAAGTTACTGCTAGGCTTTAAAAGGTTAACGCAAACAATGGTGATCTCTTAAAAAACTATGATCTAAAAGTTTTAAACTGAATGAAACGCTACCAGAATCAACTATTTTACTCATCTCTCAGACACATGTCACATGAGAAACTTGAAAAATTTTTTTAATCCAACTAACACCAAACTGTGTTATAATGACACACACATGTGCACGCACACCATATCCAAATGCAGGTATCTGCATCATGACTGTGAAAGGGTCAAGGACCAATTTCTGCAATTTTCCAATGACTGCAACCAGTATTACAACACAGAACTTCTATTTGGCAAGTTTAAATGCAATAACTTTAAAAACCCAGTTGCAAATAGTTCTGTGAACATTTTAAACACTACCATATACTAAATCAAAAAATTAGATTGCAATAACACAGTACACTTACAACACCAGTAATATGGCCTATGTGAGAAATTATTATGTACAATGCAAGTACAATGACCTAACAGCAAGAACAGCATTTATTAACCACCAACAAAATACACTTACCATGTCAACACACATACCTAATACTTTATATCACACATTGCGATCTCCCTGATGATGGTTCAGTTACGACCAAAACATGTTGGACAATGTATGCTATAGAGTATTAGCATCTACATTTAGCTGATAAGTAAATTCTAAAGGTGCTTAATAAATACTGAATTACAAATACACGGAATATGCAACACTTCAACAAAAACAGTATCTCATAAATAAGGACACGTTCAAATTCAAGATCCCTCTAGATGAAGATATATCAAAAAACAAAACTGGCCTAGCACCAACTGACTTGCACATTAAATGGAGACAAGGGACTAAGATACGACCAAAAAATGTGTTGTCCAATCATTCTTTTGAACACATAATTGCAGGAAACTTATTTTCGAATCAAGAGGCTATAGAAACCCATGCACATGCCCCACACAGACGAGTTTATCGATGTCTTCAATCCTTGATTTGAATATCAAAGACAATGCGGTGAGAAACATAAAGCAAGGGAATGTCATGACTACAAAGCTACAGTTATCAGTGTAGTAAATGAGCAGTTTATACTCAGTAACAAAAGGCAGGAAGACTCATCCTTGAGGGAGAGAAATGAAGTTCCACTGTACCTTACACTAGGTGTTCAGTAGAACACAGTGGCAGTGAGGTTACTAAAAATAAGTGTGCGAGATTTCAGACTTCCGCCACAGTGTAACTGAGGCCTTTGTTCTTCTGGGCTGTTTTGCAGCATAGGTTGGTAGTTATTAACCAACATTTTGCAACAGTTGCCAAGCAGTCCAAGAACACTGCAGGGCAACAGGTGTGTGTGTGTGTGTGTGTGTGTGTGT
>BLKM01012382.1:0-14119 GCA_013340265.1 Coptotermes formosanus | reverse complement strand
CGTACTTAAAGACAAATATCTGACTGGGCAGCTATCTGACTACCAACGGACTTATTTTTATTTGTGTAAGAAGTTATTACATTTCGGTCATTACGAAAAAAAAAAACTTAATGAGTCAAACCCATTCAACTTCACTTCCTGGCAGGTATTTACTTTTGGAAGTTAAAGTGGAGGACATGGATTCCCTTTTATAAAATACTGACTGTACATTGTATAGCATGCTCGAGGGAGAACATACGGGTATATGCTGGTGTACGTATATTCGCAAAGCAGAAAGCGAGAGCCAGAAAGAGAGATGAGAGAAAGAGACGAGGGAAATTGAGATTAGGCGTACAGAGAACGGTATGGCTGGCAGGCAAGCATTCGATAACGTTTGTTTCACAAAGAAAAGTAACGCCTCCTGTCTCCTGTATAATGCATTCACTTACTTTAAACCGGTTGCTGGGAGAGATGGAGAGAGAAAAGACACGGCCATTCATTTGAGCTGAATACAGCTACAAGTTTGCACTCAGTAATGTAGCGAATATGGAAACTGCAGTGCGAGAGGGTAGCCTGTGCTCCAGCGTCTGTTAAAAGATTCAGGTGTCTCTTGGACACAGATGAACATAGAAAAGTTACTGTGTGGATTATTGTGTACGTCGCACTGGTCGATACTTTTAGCCTTTCTGTTCCATCCGAAACATATAGTTTCAAGTCTTGGGTATAACCCGGGTTCATGAGAGATTAAATGTGAGGTATTTCTGCCATTGTTATGCAGTTAAAGTTAATATTCGTGGCTTTTAAATACTAGATACTTTGCGTTATCACGGAAGAAGCATCTTTAAATAAAATTTAATGTAGGGTATGGTGACTTCAGTTTTTACTAGGCCAGAGGACGTGTTTGCGAGATAGTTCCTTTGAATTCTCAAGTTACAAATATTCACACAATTTTGTTTACTATAATTATTTGTCGAAAGTGAGTAAAATAGTTAATTAGCATTATCTTGTATAAAAAATACTTATTTTCTCTTATATTTTTATGCTGATCGTTACTTTATAACAATCTGAAACCTGTAGCATATTTTGGACAATATAATATATTGTCTGAAAATATAGTTGTGATAGACGGACCATCTGTTTGTTTTCTCTTGCTTCATAACAGGACATTTTACTCTCAGAGTATCTTAAGCCATTTAAACCAGATTCATACACTATGTTTCTGAGTTGTTAATTAAGATTAAAACATTAATAAACCTTTGAATCTGCACCGAGATTTTCAAAGTGGTCACTACTTTGTTAATCTGCCAACTGAAAGTCTGTATGAATTTGGTATTACTTACTTATATATCCGGCCTGCCTTATCATTCCGTCACTAACAATTTTAGGAGAACCGAATTTATGAACGTTACCTTTATATAATGTTTCTGTAGTTCCTGCTTACAGGTATTTCGTATCTATTACATGTAAATACCTTTATCAGTACTTTGTTGTCAGAGAAGTAAGAAAGAAATGTTTTATTTAAGGGCACTCTCTGCTGCCACATTTATAGAGCGTCGGTATTAGATGAATTAAATAAAAGTATGGATTTTTTAATAGCATGGTGCTGATAGGAAAAACCAAAGTACTTTTGAGAAGAAGCTCTCCCAGTATCACTTTATTCACCATAACTCCTACGTGGACTGGACTGGGATCGAACTCAGGCCTTCGATATGAGAGCCTGGCGACTACGCGTTATTCTCTATTATGTAAAAAACAACAGGAGAAAGTTGAGCATATATATATTCTTTTCTCATCATAATGTATATTTGAATTTTTTAACATTACTTCGAAAACTATTTTACATCAAAATTTTATAAGCTAATGCGATATACATTTCATTAAGTGTAAAAATTGTTTTGTAACATTAGCCGATTTTTAGAGAACCTTAAGTAAAAGTCTGCTCCATTTAAAGTACTTGATATAGTGGGCTGACGCGTAAGTAAAATGAAATTCATAAGAGTTATTTTAGTCATCCCCACGTCTTAGCATTCAATGAATCGAAATCAGTTGTGTGCTTTCAGAGAAATGACACGCGTACTTATTGCCGGATGCGACTTCTACGTATACGTTCGCTTTTGTTGTTTTGAAGAAAGCGGATAGCATTATTTACGAAGATAATTGACACTGGCTTGCGGCAACGATTTCCATCAGGTGTAGATAATTTATAGCGTTTATAATTATCTTTCCACAAAATATCCCCAATGCGGCTTTTGTAAGCGCACCCGTGATACTAAACCGACACTGCGAGAGCAGGTTAGAACTCCATTAACATAGCGAATACAGTATGACTTTTGTTTTAACCCAGTGTAATTGTTTCATTCTGGTGCTCGTAGCAAAACAAAGAGAGAGTGGGTTGCAAAGCAGCGATCTTCAAAGCTCTCGACCAGCAAAACATACGGTAATGGTGAGGCGCGCCAGCCCCACTGCAGATCAGACACTACTAATTTGGCTGTTCTGTAAATGTAGAGTCTCGAGCTGAACTTCATATTCTCCACACTTGAGTTAAAATGCCTTGGAGATTTTTGTTTTCCTTTGATAGAGTACAAAATTGCAAAGTATGAGCAAAGCTACGTTTCAGTTTTGAAATTTCCACAGCACTGTGGTCGAGAAGTCTGTTCTTTTGGGATGTGAAGTTGCATCAACGAGTAGAGAGTTCCCGAAATTTCGAAAGACATGTTTCATTCATTCTCAAGGGCTTAAGTCGGACGCAGCGTCATATCTCAGGGAGAGATTCCTCAAAACTTATGTGTCTTGGTAAGGAGTGCGGCAAGACAGGTTAATACATACAGGGTATACACAAAAGAATGGTGCGGTTTCAAAAGTTAACAAGAAATTTATTTCTCAACTGACACGGGCACAACGTACACCGTCAGCAGCGGCAACTGTACAAGTTTGTCATGCACTACCAGCAGTTCGCTTCTCATGCTTACTGCGGAGCCGCGGGGCCAGTTTCCAAGATGGCGTCGGAGCAGGAGAAGGCGTTCTGTGTGCTCCGTTTTGAGGTGTCCAGATCTGTGATTACAGTGCAGCTTGAGTTTCGTACACGGTTTAGAAAAGACGCACCATACAGGAATAACATAACTAGGTGCTACCGACAGTTTGTGGAAACTGGATGCTTGTGTAAAGGCAAGAGTCCTGGTCGACCTCGTGTGTCTGATGACAACATTGAAAGAGTGCTTGCGGCGTTTCAGCGAAGCCCCCGCAAGTCAGTGGCTAGAGCAAGCAGGGAATTGGACATACCAAAAATGACAGTGTGGAAGGTGTTGCATGAGCGGCTATGTTTTGAACCGTACAAGATGCGATTGGTGCAGGCCCTTACACCAGCAGACAAAGTGAAAAGGCGTGACTTTTGCAAGGAGATGCAGTTGAAAATGGAGGAAAATTATTTCGTAGAAAGACTCATCTTCTGCGATGAAACCACATTCCATATCAGTGGCAAGGTGAACAGACACAATGTCCGTATCTGGGGAACCGAGCAACCACATGCACAGATAGAGCACCAGCGTTACTCTCCAAAAGTCAACGTTCTCTGTGCGGTGTTCCGCGAGAAAGTGCACGGCCCATTTTTCTTCACTGAAGCAACTGTGACTGGCGACTCATTTCTGGACATGTTGGAAAACTGGTTGTTACCCCAACTGAACACCAATTATGACGATTACATTCTACAACTGGACGGTGCTCCCCCCATTTTCACAGGAATGTACGAGTGCTTCTCAATCGTGTTCTTCAACAGCGCTTGATCGAACGTGCTGCAACAGGAGACAGCCACCTTCTCCCTTGGCCACCCCGTTCGCCGCATCTAACACCATGCGATTTCTTTCTTTGGGGGTTCGTTAAAGACAGCGTTTACGTACCACCATTGCCCATGTCCCTCAAGGAACTTCGTGATCGGATAACGCGTGCACTGCAGACCGTTACAGCGGACATGGTACACCGAGTCCGGGATGAATTTGATTACCGTGTGGATGTGTGTCGTGTGACCCAGGGTGCACACATTGCAGGAGTGTGATTAACACATGAGAAACTTGGACAGTTGCCGCTGCTGACGGTGTATGTTGTGCCCGTGTAAGGTGAGAAATAAATTTCTTGTTAACTTTTGAAACCGCATCATTCTTTTGTGTATACCCTTTATATTAAAAAGACAGTTGCCCTTGCGAACTTGAGAAAAGACTGTTGTTATTTTTATGCTGAAAGAGTTGCGGCGCAGTTCTGTAGTACATGAGTGTAGGTACATTCCAAGATAAAAGTTGAGAGCCCAGCCATTATGCATTCGTTATTCTTGTCTAGCCAAATGGGATAAATCAGGCGGTATAGTGACTAGGCTACGGGCAGGATGAACAAAGAATTGTATCTGAAGGTACGGGAAACAAAGCCACCGCACGGTTAAGCTGACTTACTTCCCCCTTAGTGTTTTTAAATTTGCTGGTTTTACTTCAGGATTCAAAAATTTTTTCAAATTTTAGGAGCCACCTCAAAATCCTAAGCTCCCGAGTGGTGATAAAAATCATGCCCCTTACGGAGGACCCACAAGTATTATGCACCACCGCACAAAGTTTAGTCGTGACCTGGCGCCCATGTTTACTGCGCCTTCGGGATACTTGTAATCGAAATTAAATTTTACCGCTTGCACTTATTCGTGGTGAATACATTTCGTTACATTTATGGCTGAATAACGCAAGACTCACTGAAATGAAAATTGAGCGTAAGCTGAATTAGCAGTATTTATAAATAATGTAAAAAGGAACATACTATATATTAGTTTATGGTATAATATTTATTACTACTCGTAATTTTTGAGACCAGAGCGTATATGCCCTTTTTTAAAAGGCGAATGACTCCCTAGCTTATAGAATAACATTCAACTGGAGAGCCAGGGCTCTTCTCTCAAGAACTGTTACTTGAATATTTGAAGAGAATGCCTGGAAAACGAAATCGAAGCTGCTGTATTGAGTAAACCTTGAAGCAGAAGATACAGAGATGCCCTAAGAGGGGAAATATTTTTTTCTTGGAATCGAGAGAAGCAGACAGCCTAATTTATTGTTCCTTTGTCTCTCTTTTGAGCCATGTTTACGACCTGTTAGTACCTCAGACTACACAATATCTATGGTATTATGCTTTGTGATTGATGAAATGGAAAGGATCGAGGTACTCTCCCGGAAATTAGTGTACAGGACCTGAGGGAAGCCAAGAAAAAATCTCCCAGATTGCTGTATCCTGACCGAGATTCGACTGGGCATTTCATGAATACAGGCCTACAGCGTTACCGCTACACTAAACAGCTTTGTTTAACGGTGTCCGTGACAATGGTGACACCCAGCGTTTTCGTTTTTAACTTCTTTTGTGAATAGAAAAATAAATATTGTGCGATATAGATTGTAAGTACGCTACATGTCCTCTATACTGAAGCGTAATAATTTTAATTAAGGGTATTCAATATTTTCACCACAAAATCGAAATACAATTAATTTGTGGATGTACTGTAACCGTTTTCCAAATCTATTTAACTATTATACTGTTTTACTCAGCACAATTCAGAAAAGAGTTAATACACCTTCCTGTTATTAAGGTATGACCAAAAAGCGAATATTTTAGTGTACGTTTTGAAGGAATTATTTTAACGAGAAATTATTTCCTATTTAGTCAGTTATTATATGTCGACGTATAGTCCACGTAAACGGCATTACTTTATTCTAATGTCTGTATTCTTACATGTATCTGAAGAAACATTCTGTTACACTTTACTTTATAGAGGCATTTGCTGGAAAGTCCCTGTGCAGTTCAATAAATATATTTTCTCTTATGTTCAGACAGTAATATGAATAATTCTTAAACATCAGAAGTTTATGAACACAGTAAAAGAAAAAAGAAGTGTGTATTTAAGTATCTTCTTAATGCTGCTTTAAATAATGCCTTTTCATTCCTAAGACATGTGAGACTAAGTGGTAAATTGTTGAAAATGTTGATGCAAGCATAGAGTGAACTTTAGGCAACATGCAAGGTTGGTCTATGAAAATGGGGCTTATTCCTTGTTTTAACACTGTGTACAGATGAATTTATTTGAAAAATTTCTTTGTAATCAGCAATGAATATTATTAATGAAAATACATATTGGCATGGAACAGGTGAAATGTATATTTCTTAAATAGAATTCCACATAAAATACTAGCTTTTGCGCCAACCATAATTTTAGTAATTTTCTTTTCTAAGGTAAATATTTTTTCACTGTTGAACGGATTACCCACAAAATATTCCATTCCGTACATACACTTATGTAATAGAAATAACAAAGAAAGGGGATAAACAAACGTTGGTAAAGAATGAACAGAAAATAAAAAATAAATATCAAGGAACTTGGATTAAAAAGAACAAAAAAGATAAAGCCAAAGGTAAGGGAAGAATGAAAGAAAGAAATAATAAATGAGAGGAAGAGGGTTTAAGAAACACATCTTAAACACAATTTACTGTACGCTATGTTTTAAGTATTCCGGAATTTTGTGTCTAAAATCTGAGCATCCCAGTGTAAATGTCACCAGAGAAACGCAATAATTTTGTAACACACTTCCCAGGACCAGTCCCGAATATACTTTTTTCACTTCGTTATTTCTGTCTTCACATCTTTGTAGAATACTATTAGTTTGAGCGCAGCTCCGATCAAACCACCAAATAAGAACCGATGTTCAGCAAACAAGTCAAACGCCGCTACTTGCAGGACTCCCGCATACTACATACAGAGTAAGATCACCAATAAACTTCCAATGTCACAATACTAATATCTTATTTTAATTTTCCCGCTTGTTTCAATACATGTATACAAGAAGGCCTTCTTCTTTTAGAATAATAATATTTGCTCTGTTGTAATTTTAACTATGTAATATCTATGGTTTTTCGTGCTTCTTAGAATGGTCTGACCTGATGATGGCATTATACATGCCGAAACCGGTTGTTATATCATAATTTTATTATTTTACTTTCAAATAATAAAACTTGTTGGTTGACAGACGTATTTTTCTGCAATATATATTTGTAGAATACATTTTTATTGTATCTTCGATGAACGTCTGAATTTCTTGTCTTGTTGAAAGCGTGTAATTGTAAGAGGCACAATAAATTTCTTCCAGGTAAAGTCGTCAGAATAACAAGTTATTAAGTACGTACGATTTAGAGGGTACGTCAGTGCTTAAAAATTGTGGAGGTAATGTTTCACTGCTTGTAATGGGATATGAATAAAGCTAATTCGCTGTTTGAAAGGTCTTTACTCATATTTTGAAATGTTAGCATCGAATTTCATTGAGTGGAAGGGTAGATGTCGACAGTCTTGTTTTCAGTGTCCAAATCAATCATCATCCACAATGACGGGATTTTTCTTTGTTTATTTATCCGGTGCGTAGGTCGTGACAGTGGTGCGGGAAGTAGGGATTATTTTTCAGTCGTATTGAGACATAAAACCAAATATTAAAAAATATCCTTTTTTTGGCATTTCTCTGAGTGACAATTCTGAGAATCAATAAACCATGCTTGAGCGTTATAAGAACTCTTCCTTTCTTCGGCGGTATTATGAAAAAATAGATAGTTATGCCTTGTACCGAGCGATCATTAAATTAAAGAGGTTAGGAAAATTTCTCACAGGGTAACACTTCTGGCGCCTCTGTTATTTCCCCTAGCTTTTAAATTCGTGACCATTTTAAGGAAAACAATAAAAATGCAAATATTTAAAATGTGGTATTCCAATTTTTACACAAAACGCACTATACGTAGTTTCAATACCTTTGCATTAAGTGTCCATTTGTTTATAATTTCTATCTCAAACACAGCGATTGTTTCTCCTTCTATTCGTTCAGCGCTCGTTTCCTATACCTAACTTATATACCTAACGACTATATCACGAAAATAGAATTTATCTATAACTGCGGTAGTTTTCTGAACGTAGGTCGTCCAATGATTGAGAATATCGGGCCCAGCTCGGTAGGTACCTCCCTACCCTTTCACTTCAAATTGGGGGCAGGTGAGTCCCCGACATATCGTTTCTTTTTCGAATGCCAGTCGATTGAACCCGTCCAGAAACTGAATCCTAGGTAATTATACCATAGTCAAAATTTTCTAGCACTTAATGATGATTTTGTCCTTCTCAAATACTGAAACATGGTGTCACACTCTGGGCAAAACGCTTAAATTGGTAGTGTTAAGAACAGTTTTGGGGAGAATCTTTGGATCTCGAAGGGAGAAGGTAACAAATATGCACAAAACATAAAAACGGCTTCACATTTTACCTTATGTTGTTGGGATAATTAACATAAGGTATTTTTAAAGATTTGTCGAGAATGACGCAACTTATAAACGCATACGAAGTTTTAGTCAGAAATTATGAAGGACAGATAGGCTGAGATAGAATTAAAATTGACTCCAGAGACTTTTTATTTTTTGAGGTGTATTTTTCAGCGTTGCTGCTGTTGCTGATGAAATGAAGTCCCTAAAACCTCCCTTAATTTGCGACTTTTGAAACTTTATTCAAATTTTATGTTACCAGATCATAACTATTAAGAAGTTAATATTTATAAGCATTTGCATTCAACAGTATCTTAACAATGCTACTGTGAGGAGTTAGTTCGCCATTTCAAGTTCTTAGTGTGGCTCAAAGGGATAACGAGGGATTTGTGTCAATATGTCGTGGAAACCCGATAGGAAAATTAGAGTTCATACAGTTGCTACTTTCGCATGGGGGAGTTCCACGCCGGCGGATGCAAGGTGATAGAAACTTGTAAAGTATTTAGGATATATATATATATATAATCTCAGCGAATTAACCGGTCTGTTGCATCAGAGTATTATGTTAGGAGGGGAGTGATCCACGTTCCCGCTGTCCTCAAATTAAAACTTTGAAACTCATGAAATCGAAAGTCAGGAGTGGTGTGGCAAGTTCAGTTTTGTTAGCTAGTTTCCAATTAGGACCGTTATACGTGACCGGGCCAGAAACTGGCTTCTCAATCAATGAAATTCATTGTTTTCATCTGTTGCTGGTTGTGAAATGCCCTTCTGATGGGAACGGACGTTCGTTTTAATTTTCATGTGCCTTCGGTCCTCCCTTGTATTCTCATTGTGTTCGCGTCCAGAGGGAAATCTCTTTTATTGCCTCCGCACATTTCCGGTAAGACCATTTAGTATCCTTTTCTAGTATCCTTTTCTTATTGCCTTCCTAAAGAGTGGAAAGAAGTTATTCCACTATATCCAGTATATGGAGATGATGCCACCGTATGTGCATGCTAGAGGTGATTTAAGAATTATAAATAACTAACTAACTAACTAACTCCATGGAGCAGAGGCCTTCTTGAGAAGCTAACAGTTTATTAGCTAGTCAAGAAATTCCCCGCATTTTATGGAACCCGAAGGTTCATTACCGCATTCACAAGAGCCCGCCACCTGTCCCTATCCTGAGCCAGCTCAATCCAGTTCATGTCCTCCCATCCCACTTCCCGAATATCCATCTTAATATTATCCTCCCATCTACGCCTGGGTCTCCCAAGTGGTCGCCTTCCCTCGGGTCTCCCCACCAAAATCCGGTATGCACCTCTCTCCTCCCCCATACGTGCCACATGCCCCGCCCATCTCAGTCTTCTCGATTTGATTACCCGAATAATATTTGGTGATGAGTACAGGTCATTAAGTTCCTCGTTATGTAGTCTTCTCCACTGCCCTGTCGCCTCGTCCCTCTTAGGCCCAAATATCCTCCTCAGCACCCTATTCTCGAACACCCTCAGTCTTTGTTCCTCCCTCAGTGTGAGAGACCAAGTTTCGCATCCATACAGAACAACAGGTAAAATTATAGTTCTGTATACCCTAATCTTTGTGTTTTTGGATAGCAACCTCGAAGACAAAAGATTCTGCACCGAATGATAGCAAGCATTCCCCGACTTCAATCTGCTCTTAATTTCTTCATGAATGGAGTTTCGATTCGTTAGGGTTGCTCCCAAATATTTGAATTCTTCCACCCTTTCAAAGGATTTATTATCTATATTTATGTTGTGATTGTGTCCTGCATTCTGATTTCGAGACACGACCATGTACTTAGTTTTCTCAGCATTTACTTCTAGACCAATCTCCTTACTAGCAATAATCAAATCTTCTGCATTTTTCTTTATGCTATGTACGCTTCCGCCCAATATATTAACATCATCAGCATAAACCAGAAGCTGATGTGTACCATTCAATTTCAAGCCCTCCTGGTTTGCCTGAACCCTCCTAATGGCATATTCTAAAGCAAAGTTGAAAAGCAATGGCGACAGAGCATCTCCTTGTTTCAAGCCATTCTTAATAGGGAACGTGTCAGACAGATGTTTGCCTACCCGAACTCTGCTATATGTTTCACTTAGGCACATTTTTATTAACCTTACTAGTTTCATGGGGATACCGAACTCAATGAGAATATTATACAAGACCTCCCTCCTAACTGAATCATAAGGAATTATAAATAATAAACAAAATAATCATCTAATAAAGTATATGTTTATAAAGTGTGTATGATATATGTATACAGTGTAGCTCGTATATCGAAAGATAAACTTATCCCCCCTGCACGCCATGAAGGCATATCTGGGAACGGATTTGTAACGCCTTCCGTTCTTAACCTTCGCACTACATGGTAATGCGAATTCATCTTCACACTGTGGCTGTTTTAGCTCCGGAAAAGAACGCGCTCTGCCCGTTGAACAGGAGGCTGATTAGGCCCAGAACGGGTCTGGAACCTTCTCATTGTCGGGAATTGAACCACGATTTCTCGCACAACCAGTCTGGAGCCTAGTGCATGTATCGAGTACAGTATGCCCATTCTTTGTAAAAAACGTAGTATATATGTAGTTATTATAGCAACTGGGCTATGGCCTTGGTGGTCCGGGGTTCGAAATTCGGTAGGCGCTAGAAATGTTTCTTTTCAAATCGTTCAGAGTGGCTCTGGGGCCCACCCATCTCCTATTAAATGGGTACCGAGGTACCTTCCTGGGGGTAAAGCGACCGGGGCGTGAATTTAACCATTCACCTCCATCTACTGCCGAGGTTAACAATGATTGTTATTACATTTCTGCTTATCCTGTGTGCCTTCATGGCGTGGATAAGGAAAACTTTACATTTTTATATCATTTTACTCTATCCTGTATTTGTCTTTCCTTCTTACGAGGCGGTAAATCAGTTTTACAGTACAAAGCAATTTATGTGCACTGCGGTTGTATTACTTGATTAAGTGTCTGAAGCAACAAGCGATTACCACGCACTAGTAGCGTGACAAATAGTAAAAGAGTGGTCAAAGGACAAATTTTGAACCTTGGCATAGGAAATAATAAGTTTCATTTTTCAGTACAATTTAAGAAAACGTCTGTAAACTCTCTTATCAGAGGAAATGTTTAATGATTTATACGGCTTGTTTATCTAGCGGGAACGCACATTTGTATGTGGGATACTCAGTTATTAAAACAGAAAGGAACATATTATATCGAATTCTCGAGTGACAGGAACATCATGTTTCTACTACAGCAACACAGACCTTAATGTAGCAAATTATAAGAGAGCTTATATAGATATGCACCATTAGTTATTAACTTGCTAGGTGCGGCATAAATTAGCCCATCAAAAACTGACACCACGTAACTGAATGAAACCAATCATAGCATCATACGATTTGCCACAATTTTACATAAACCGAATATAACGTAAAATTAACCGACCTAACAAGAATCTACGTGTCCCAGTTAGAAACTAATCGACTTCGCAGTGTCAGTATACAGTACATCACCTTATACGTTATGTCTATGCAGTAGGTGCAGTGCAAATATTAGGCACTTCTGGACCAGGCAATGATGCAGAAACTCTTCTTAGAATGGGCGTGTTTAGAACAGAACAGAACAGAACAGAACTTACCGTGGGCTACTCTCCTTGTATTCGACTGTCAGTTCGGCTCCAAGTTAGGTTACAGTCACGGGGGTTAGTGAAACCTATTGGATCGAATACAAAAGGGAAGTACTTACGATTGATTCTTTGCCCGGGCTGAATTTAAGCAGAGAACTGGAAAACTCGAGCTCCAACTAACCGGAAACTGTCCTCTGTTTCTGACAGATGCAGTGAATCATAAAAAACTAATAAATGTTTCAGTACCCATAGCGTTGTGTTAATTATGTGTTGGACATGCTTTCAAATTTGGTTGTTCATGCTGTATTTACATATATCAAAAGAATAATGTGACCCATAGATTAATCAATTTTAGTTTATTAGTTCTTCTGGTTTTACGTATGTTCCTTTTGAAACAACTTAAAACTTTTCTGTGTAATTTATTTTGCAGCGTCCGTACTAAAGTTGGCAGATTCAGTTAATTGTAGTCGCATAAGCCCTCGTGTTTTCCCATAGTCTATATGTTCGTCGCGGTTCACAATCGATTTTTCTTCCTGTAATATACGAGTACTTCCTCAACTGCAAGTTTTATCTTCTTTATATCTGGCCTTCTGTCTTGACTTATATTGTTAAAGCTTGGCTTCGACATTTTTGTTTACACAGCCTACATCCTAAGCCTTTACTCGTCCATTTCTGTCAGTCTGCACTTGTTCTTCAATTTGTGTCCATCCGTAAACCTGCCACTGAACATGAACAAGAGATATCGAAAAATGAAAATATCAGGCTAACGATGCTTTCACTGTTTGAGACCCTTCGACGTTGCCTAATTTCTAGTCGAATATTTTTAAAATAGAATGAAGGGGACGGATACGTACAGAACTAAAATTTAAACTTAGTAAAGTACATAAACCATCAAATACAGCTTCAGTGTCAGCTACCTGCTGAGTGTAATTATTAATTTAATTCTCTACGTCTGTAAAATGTCAGTGGTATTGATATGTATGGAATTTGAACTAAAAACAGAAAGTTACATGTAAAACGACATTGGCGTCGAAGGTGTCTCCCAATTTGGCATTGGGATACGTTATGATAACGAATACGACGGGCACTGGAAGAAACGCGCGATTTCTTACTTGGGCACTAAAACATGTATTCGGACCATAAGGAACATAATTCCATCATGAATGTGCCCTGTTTTATTCTAATAAAAAATTAACCTAAGCTGACCTAGCTTTCGCAAGAACTGACAACGCTGTATGAAACAAAAGAAGCCAAGCTTAAGGCGCTGTGAGAAACAGTTAGATGCAGGTAACCTGTTATGAACTGTTGCCATATGACCGACTTTCGTATGAAGCATATAAAAGTTCAGACGCTGCATAATCCTCACTAGAATTATATATATGTGAAATTAATTGTGATGGAAGCACAAAATAATGTCTTCTGTTTGCTGTACATTCGTACAGAATTCTCTTCCTGCGTTGACAGTAAATTTCGCTTACAGAAAAACATCCTCACCTTTTTCACTTCAAGATGGAAACTTAAGTAAGAAAATTCATATGACCATTATAAATATTTAAATTACAACCTTACATGCCCTTACCTTTTTTGCGTGTAATGTCTGTGACGTCTGCTAAAAGAAACCATCAAATCATAGAACATGGGGGTAGATATATAAACGGGACAGATAATTAACTAGATAGAGAGATAGGCAGAGGTAGATAGGTAAATAGACAGACAGACAGACAGATATACTACTGAAACTTACAAATGTCAACGAATTTCTTGCGTGTTCTCAGTTCACATATTACATGCACAGAATTTGTTATGTTATATCACCTAATTCTTCTGCTTGAATTGCATAGCGACATATCGAGACATATTTATGAGGTCTAACAAGTTAAATAATTAAATGAATAACTGTCAACATTAAATAGCCCACTATGTATAAAACAAATCACTGAATAGCTAATCACCATTGCAAAGCCCGGTCACTAAATAGCTAACGAACCTAACAAAGCACTAACTTGCTAGTTTGCTGCATCATTGCGTAATGAGAAATCAATACAGTACCAGCGATTTAACTTTAGTGGCTATTATGATCCAGTGTATCTAATTTAAATAGTCTGTACATCGGGACTTGGAGAGGTGTCTGGAGACGGCAACAGACTCACGCACCAGCATACCAGTGCATAACTTAATTGATCGGGCTGTTAGTGAGGACACTGGGGCTGCG
>BLKM01012380.1:0-15420 GCA_013340265.1 Coptotermes formosanus | reverse complement strand
GAAAGAAAGAAAGAAAGAAAGAAAGAAAGAAAGAAAGAAAGAAAGAACGAACGAACGAACGAACGAATGAGTGAAGGAAAGAAAGAAGAGAGAAGGAAAGGACAAAAAGGGAAAGAAGGTAAAGAATGGAGGAAAGAAGGAAAGGAATGAAGGAGGAAATAGGGAAAAACTAAATAGTAGATTGAAACACGGAACAAACTAGAAGACAAGTGAAAGTTTTTAGGCCTCAGTGATGGCTTAGCCTGTGATGTCGCAAGGCCTGCTGCCGCTAGTGCATAGAGAGTTTGTTTGAGCCTGCCTGCAGAAAACACCAGGTTAATTATCTCAAAGTTCGCCTTTCCAGTCAAGTCGCGTTATCTCGCCCTGTCTGAATGTTGAGTGAGTCTATATATACACGTGGCTTACCCTGGAGTGCTCTTTCTAATCTCACATCTTCCCCCTTTTTCGACTTCTGCATACAGAGAAATTCGCCCTAACTCGTGCATCTTCTGTTTTCCAGCTTGTATTAATATTTATTTACGGTTTATTTAAAGACGTTGACGTTACTAACAAGTCATAGTCGGTTGGAACAATGCCACAGGTTAGTACTTCAAAACAAAGCACACCAACTTCTTTGGTAGTAGAAGAAAACGTGATACTGTGTATATGATTATGGTCTCTCTTTTGTTGATCGAGTTTTTTCCTGTTCTTCGGTAGGGTAAC
Organism: Coptotermes formosanus; assembly: GCA_013340265.1. NCBI lineage: Eukaryota > Metazoa > Arthropoda > Insecta > Blattodea > Rhinotermitidae > Coptotermes > Coptotermes formosanus. The sequence goes on along the minus strand of BLKM01012380.1, from coordinate 14,718 downwards.
TGGACTGATCACATCTGGCATAGGAACTGCCTTCCAGACACGCTATCAAAGGAAAAATATAAAGGGCGGGACAATGTGGAAGAGGATGTAAGCAGCCTTAATGGAAGTTGAAAGAGGAAGCACTAGATCCCAGCTTTGGAAGAGCCTTTTGACCTGTCATAACACTGCGTCAAATGATGTTACACGCGGTAGCACTTGTAATGGGGGTCAAGTGCAGCAGCTGTCGCAAGACACGATCTGTCAGATCCTGTTCAAGGGATAAGTTGATGTGCAGTGGCAAGGACGTTTGGAACTTCATTCAGCGATAAAGTCCGTAGGGTAGTTCGGGTTAGAGAGTCGCAGCAGGTTTCCGTATGTGAATCCACTGCCAGTAGATACTGGTGCATGTGACGACGTAATGAAAGTGCAGCGTGTCACAGAATGTTGCAGGGAATTTCACGATTGTCGACAGGATATCCACGGCGACAATCGCACCGGTCGCTCAAGCACTTACAGAAAAGCTGAGAAGGCAGCATGAGTGGAAGAAGTCGTCTTGGAATGCAGATTTGCCGCGATTTAAAATGCAGATTCCAAAGTGGTGAGGAAGTGGGAAGTGTCTCTTCGTTAATGATTGCGAACGAAATTGCCCTATTTATGCCTACAACAAGCCGAGAATTGTGCGACAAAATTTTGACGGGTTATGTTGCCAAACAGTTATACTTCCTGCAGTAAATGAGCTATATATAAAGATGTAATGACTTTTCTTCAAATTTGTATGATCTCAGGAAACTCAGTTATTAAACACAAGTCCTAAATGAATCATTATGTAATTAGCCTCTTGGAGTAGATTATGTCATTGAAAGATAAACTTCCCTCCGCCTGTCAAGAAGCTGCCCGCATTTTACGTAATCCGAAGCCTCCATCTTTGACATGAGACCTTCGTCCCTCTTTCTGTCGATCTTAGTACTACAGAACCTGACGTCAGTTTCGAATTGCTTTGAAATTTTAGCATTGTTTTTGCAGGATTTCATATAAAAGTGGCATCAGATCCACACATCTTGGCCATAGGCAACTCTTGCTTCAGCTCCTTCTATAGAATTTAGCCGTAATTTAAGAGAGATTATAACTTTCGCTACGTGGTCAGGGTTATTCTGATTGGCTTAACACTTTAGAAAGTTTTAAGACCCACAAACAGAGACGGTTTAGCGGTCCATAGCTTTCCTATTATGGTTGAAAGGAGAATTCGCCGATAGAATGAAGAACCCACGCTATTTTTATTTTCAGAGGGGGCGGAGATTTGAGTTTAAATCCAGAAGGTTGATTGGTCCAGCAGCGCAGCAACGGACAGCCCTTGTGACAGGTTGCTTGGTGAAGTCTGATTCAGCAAAGCCCCAAGTACGAGCGCACAGTTGACATTGTGACGTGCAAGTTCATTAAAGCCCGATTCACAAGAGGATACCACATTCTGAGAAGTTAAGAAGGCTGTGGGCATTATGACTTTTGTGGTGAAATGAGGACACAACACCTGCAGCTAGCCTTGCAGTTCAATATTAACCTACATTACTGACTGACTCTTTCATTGTTTGAATGGCTGAATTATTAGCGGACTTATTAGCCAGCTAATTAACTACAGATGGTTGCTCAAGGGAATAGCTATAACCTTGGCCGCAGTGGCGGAAGGGGAAGTCAGATGATTTGATGTTTATGACCCGTAATTGATGCATTCCACATAAAAATTCATTAGGCTAAAGTGTAGTTGTGTTTTGTGCATACGGAATAACAGTATTATTTTCATTTGTATTTTATCTGGTTTGAGCTGTGCATAAATTTGTTTATGTTTCTTATAAACTGAACATCTGACAACTGGCGACAAGTGGAAAGTAACAGACGCAGTAATAGACTTATGTTTTCGATAAAGCACAAGTTTAGCCAAGAGATAAGAAACCCATACTCACGCTGTCAAGAAAAAAGCTCTTTTCGTCAATAAGAGTCACTGTGAATATTTTACTAATTCTTTCGTAATATGAACTAAATATTCAACTTTTCAAACATCAAACCCCTCCACTGGTTCCCGTTTTCACCTAAATAAGTCCAGCCCCACAGCCTCTCAACCTAAATCCCAAATCCCCATTTTAATATCATCCTCTAGTTTCCTTATCTTTGCTTAAAGTGGCCACCTTGTTGCAAACTTGTGTAGATTCCGTCTTAGCTAGACCCACGTCCGAAAGGTGAATTAGCCTCTTAGATTATCTTGGTGTAATATTGAAAAAGTCTGTAGATAAAGTTAACAGGTTACTGCGAACACGTCGGTATTGATCCACCAGACAACAGTTATTTGATTAGGGGCTAGTTGTTTACCAGAGGATGAGGAGGCAAGGTGGCAAGAATGGAAGATCTGCACATGCGTTACCAAGCATTATATATTATTTTCACCATCGTCCACAGGGACTGCAGTAATGAATACACCCCTAACACAGTAAATGTTTTTCAAAGGGACGTAAGGCTACCTGGCCGTTACGAGGTGAGCCTAGCAGCAACCACGCCGTGCCGACTGCAGCTGTGTACAGTGCTGGGGAGATCAGCTATTACAAATAGCAGGTCACTACGTTATCAGTCCTCACATCCCAGTAGGCTAGAGCCTGAAGTTCTTAATTTTCTTGCTTTTAGGCGCGTTCGCATAGGTATAAACGGCGAAAACTGACCATTATCTTAGTCTGTCTGTCTGTCTCTGCCTGCCTGTCTCACCGTCCACATGTAACAGCGAGGCTCCCACTAGACAAATTTTCGTCAAATTTGGTATTCGGGACTTTCACAAAAATCTGTCGCGAAATGCCAAATTTGGTTAAAATCAGGCAAAAGTATCAGGCACTTTACACGATGACATAAGTGCGTTTCACATTGTTGGCAGCGCCATATATAGCCCAGCAGCACAGAAAACGTATTGCTGTGCTTCCATGGCAACACTTACAGTATTTATTACACTGTTGACAGAGACACGTGTGCGTCAACAGCAAAAAGGGAAGACAACAATGGTTACGCGAACGCGCCACAATATTATATGTCCATTGCCTGCCTTGTTAACGATTAGTGCTTTACCGGAAATCGTAGATGAGCAGTTGCATCCCTGCATCGTGATTGGTCGGTCCCATTTTCAAATCTCTGCTGGAGATTGTAGGCTTCTATCCTCACTGGAGGTGTTTTGTGGCTTGCTTAATTCTGAGTTCACTAATGCTACCCTTTACATATTTCCCAATCAACCTTCCTTCTAATTCTTTTACAGCTGCGCGGGCTGCAACTGCTTTGAACAGAAAAATTTTACACGACGTGACGACTGCGGGTCATATTAAAAGTTTTTTGTACTATGCATAATAAAAATATTTAAAATGAAAATTGAAAAATTCCAGCTGTACGGCAACAGTTCAGTGTGCGCGGGAGCATTTCAGTTAAATGCGCGGCTGCACAACCGCGCAGCTTAGAGGGAACACTGTTCCCAATTCACAGTTCCGTACCGCCACACCATTTGACGTTACATAACGTAGGTAGTTGAAAAAGCATAAAGAATAAATCAAATTCGAATTTATTTTTGATTCCTTTAATTTTAACTTTAACCCTAACAAAGTACCATACTGCTAATTAAAACTACCTGTTTAAAGGTAAAGTCGATCCCAGTGGCCGCGCGGTCTAAGGCGTAGGTCTACGGCCGACCGCTTGTTGGTATCGTGGGTTCGAATCCCACCGGGGCCATGGATTTTTTTCTTTTGTGAGTGTTTGTGTTTTCAGGTGGAGGTCTCTGCGATGGGCCGATCCCTCGTCCAGAGGAGTCCTACCGACTGTGGTGTGTGCCTGAGTGTGATCAAGCGAAAAACAAAAACCCCGACACCTACTGTGAGTAGCTAGAAGAGGGAAGGACTAATAAGAGAAGAAGTTTAAAGATAAAGTTTTCCTGTCCAGCCATAAATGCATGTGTGATAGTGAAGTTATAAATCCAGTCATTCTTAAACTTGACACTAGATGGTGCTGACTGATCAGGGCACACATCTACCGCTTTACCTTCGGAGTAAGGAAAGAGGATAGGAGGCTTAGCTGGCCACATGCCCGGCCCGGACCTTTCGGCAAAGAGGCAAATGTCTTGGCTCCTTCCGGGAATCAAATCACGGTCTCCGTCATCCAACCCGATATCCTACTGAATATACCTCCACGCCATCCTGTCTCCGCTATCAATGTTTCGTGTGATGACCTGTTTACGTGAGCGCATGCCTCTTGTGAACTGCGCTCTAGCCGCTGGCTGACAAGTATTAATAAGAGGAGGGTGTGGGAAGTGAGATAGAAGACCCGGCGCTGTGGCATAGCTCCTGGTATTATTATTTTGTCGCATAAAAAGTCTCTAAATTACCAAGCTCTGCAAACCTTAATTATTCCAGCACTGTGTGGAGTCCCTAGGGATACGCCGTATCAGAGCTCGGCAGCCCTGCGTTCCAGTTGGAAGAATTTCAATTTAGCTGGAAGCGAGCTCATCGCCTCCTCAGTGGCGCTGCCTGGTAGATAATTCATATCGTTTCCGTTACATGCCTCGCCACAACGCTGTCGCATGTAGCCTACTTACGGCAGCCCAGCAGTTTGGTTCTTCTGCAGAATGTTCTAACCCTGCCCTAACCCCTTTCTAACGCACTGAAGTAAAGTGTATTAACACACAACCATTTATTTTTTCAACTCTTTAAAACCCAATGGTTACCTTATGTACAAAGAGGTTTAACTTTAAAAGATTATAGGCTACATTCTACCCACAGAGTGCACTTCATGTGCTTCACATCTCAGAAAAAACGGCGATTATTTCCCTATACAGCATTAACTGGGTTTGTAATGAAGGAGTGTGTTTACTGCGCGGTACGTACTGAATGTGTAATTCAATTACTGTCATTCCTATGTGTTATATTACCAGAATTGACAAATATATAGACTTTCCGTGCATTACAAACATTTATTTAGTCAACTCTATTCATTTATTGTAATATAGCTACATGTTTCCCTCCATCTCTTCTTTGGTCGGCCTGTCTCTCTTTGTTCTTTGGAATACGTTATACACTAACGTGGGAAGGTGTATAGCTTTCATCCTTAACAAGTATTATGTGTCAGTGCACTGACAGTCCACAATAATTTCATTTAAATCCTACGAATTTAGCTCTTCCAGCGTTTCTTTTTCTGTTTTATTGTACTATAATGCGTATCCCGTAACCGAAACCAGAATTTTTACCCCTGTTGTCTCAAACAACTTTTTCGTGACTTTTTTGAAGTTCAATTCTTACATCCACATGGGAGAATTCTTATCGCCATTATCTGACACTTCTACCACAAATCCCAACTGAATCTCCTGGTATTGAAGGTGTTGTTGTGCGTGCATATTGACACGACCCATAATGAAGTTTCACTGAAGCGTCGCCTTGTTTTTCTTTACTGAACTCCAGGACTAATAAAATTCTAGGAAAGTCCTTCTCCGAATTTTTCATTACTGAGTTGAAAATCTTTCATGTTTCTCCTATTTGGGGCCTAAAATTTCCCCATATAATGTATAAAAATTCAGATCCTACTTCACGGTAAACAACAAAATTTTCCATTTTAAAGACCAGCCGTTTACTGTTGTTGAGGAAAATTATAGCTTTTATCGTGTGTATCATATAAAACACAGAAATAATCTGCGTCGCCACGACGTAGAAATTTTGGGTGTTAGAATTTGAAGTAGCCTAGTGAAAGTAACCACTAAGGTTTAAACTATCAAAAACCCACGTAACTGCACGTGTTGATAAAGTACACAGCTTGGCACTATTGCAGGAGGTAGTGCTGTATACTTTACAGGGCGTAGTTCCAGGAAATAATTGGTGAAACGTGTAGCTGGGGATGGGTAAACGTGTATGTACAAGAGCTGCGTGAAGATGAAGATAAGTATGGGACACTGGCGGAATGATACTGACATATGTACACTTGCACGCTTGCACTGCAGTCAGACCACAGGCTCTGCCCTCTCAGTATGTATTCTGTTAAACAACTCAAGGTTAAAGCCAGCACCCACTGCAGTGGCGCGTCCTGCCTTTGTCAGATGAATGCTCCGGAATCAGGGGCGCATACAAGGGTGGGGGGGTGCTGCCACGCTGCAGCCCCCCCAAATTCCCAAAACCGAAATTTAGACAACACAGATTTTGTAAATGTCATAACATCAAAGTTTTACGTGAGTTCACTTTCAGCCGAAATTAGCCACTGAAGTCGGCTGATGATCAGTACATTAGAATTAAACACAAAAATAAACAAAATTGGAAAACGAGGAAGATAAGACACTGTGACTGAGTCGTGGAACATGTAGTTATATTTGTACGTATATAAATGCAGTTACAGTGTTATGTTGTACTTACAACATGAGTTTTATAACACAATTTTTAAAATGAAACGTAAATTGTATATATCCTCAGGGTCAGACCCCCTCCCCCCTTGCTCACTTGTCCAGAATATCTCTAATGCATGCCTAATTCCGGCGTTTGCATATGGATTTCGAAACTTTGTGTATGGTTTTTCGCATCTCTGGTTTTCCGAACATTATGCCCCTTACTGACTCTTTGACGCCGACTCTTCAGACCATTTGGGACTGGGAGTGTTTTTTTTCTAAATTCCGACCACTCTATATTACAGTCAGTCAGACAGTGTATTTGTAATTGCGAATATTTTTCGAAGTAGCATTCATTATCGCTGCAGCGTGAGTATAGAACTGCATATTCGGAGTTCCCTTCTGGAATGTAGCTTGCTAATAAAAGATTCAGTTTGTACGTGCACGCTGAAAACTATGGTTGTCAAAGAAATTGCTCTAGGTGTTGTGTACCTTTTATCAGCGTTCGTGCAACCTTAATGAACATGATAGTTATTACATCAATCAACTCATACACTGAATAAGATACACTCGTGAGCTATTACAAAAAACGTGCTCACCAAATTATTTTATTCAGTGCATGAGTTGGATGATGTAGTAATTAAAGAAAACGCATTGTATGAATGTGATACTGGCCGCGCGGTCTACGCCGTAGGTCTGCGGCCGACCGCTTGCTGGTATCGTGGGTTAGAATCCCACCGGGGGCATGGATGTTCGTCTTGTACAGTGTTTGTGTGGTCTGCGACGGGCCGATGCCTCGTCCAGAGGAGTCCTACCGAATGTGGTGTGTGCTTGTGTGTGATCGAGCGAAAAATGAAAACCGTCTACACCTAGTGTGCACATACAGGTAGACGCGGGAACGACGACAAAAACACAATGAATGAGATAAAGATGGTAATTAGTGTTTCAGATACTTGCCGCGAGATGGGAGAAACAACGTACTTACTTGTGCTGCCATCTGTGTAGAAGTGGCGAACAGTTACGGCGTACGCTGTAATCTCTGCTATGTAGTGGGTAGTATTTGCAAGGAAATTGCAGCCACGAATGGGAACAGAATGATATAGAAGGCTGCGGTGGGAACATGGCGAGTCGTACTGTGAAAGACGTTAAATCAGTTCGTGGTACAAACCCGCAGTATTTGATCGAGAAAATAATACGGTCAAGAATATATGACTGTAAATACTGGAAGGAAGAATGTTTCGCATTAAGTGCAGAACTGTTGGTAGATAAAGCCATGGAATTGAGGTATGTTGGTGGTGTTTACGGAGGAAACATAAAGCCGACACCATTCCTCTGTTTGGTACTGAAAATGTTGCAGATTCAACCAGAAAAGGATATAATTATAGAGTTCATCAAGAATGAAGAATTTAAGTACGTACGTGCCCTGGGGGCGACATATATGCGTCTTGTGGGCACATCTTTGGACTGTTACAAGTATTTGGAACCGTTGTTTAATGACAGTAGGAAACTTCGTAGGCAGAACCGGCAGGGTCACTTTGAGCTTATTCACATGGATAAGTTTATAGATGAGCTTTTGCGTGAAGAAAGATTGTGCGATATTATCTTGCCACGTATACAAAAACGACATGTATTGGAAGAAAACAATGAACATGAGCCAAAGATCTCTGCATTAGAAGATGATTTGGATGAAGGCATTGAATCGTCAGGTGACGAGGAAGAAGTAGTTAAGCCCCCCGAAGTTCCAGTAAATGTGGAATCGCATTGGCCTCGTGGTAGAGAAGATAAAGTTCGTCGACCTGCGCCATCACGACGTAGGAGTGCTTCACGTGAAAGGAACAGGGACCGTGAAAGGAGGCGTAGCAGGGATCGAGAACGTGTTCGCCCTGATAGGGATAAGAAACCCCGCAGAAGCAGGAGCAGAGAGAGGCGACATCGGTCCAAGTCACCAGGAGGTGGTAGAATAGGTCATCGGGAAAGGGAACATCCTCGACCAAACCGTGGAGGTGAACAAGAGAGGGATGTGCGACGCAGGGACAGGGAGCAGGACAGAGGGCGTGAACAGGACAGGATGAGAGATCAGGACAGGATGAGAGATCAGGACAGAATGAGGGAACAGGAGAGGGCCAGACCCAGGCATCGTGACCTGTAATACAAGGCGGAATTTAAGTTACGTGTTTTGAAATGAGCAGATGTGCACATGTTCAATGTTCAAGCAGGAATGGACTCAGTAATGTGAACTTAAGCTTACATCAGACCAAAAACCAGGCATCTGATTTCTTTTACGAATTATGTACTAGTTTTGCAGGCTATTGTGTTGCTATGGTGCCTGTGAACTCTGAATTTCCATGTTAAAATTTTCCCCACTTCAGTGCTACAGTTTGGTGACTCCGTGTGGGTTTGTGCTTGCTGCTGTTTGAAATTTGATAACTTCACAAAATGACTGCACAGCATATAATTTAGTTGCTGTTATTCCTGGGAAAACACAAAGTGATAAAACTGCTTGGCAAGGCTATGGCCTGTGGAAAATGTGGGGTTAGAACAACCGCATGTGCTGTTACCATTCATAAGAACAAAACTAATATTCACTTATGCAGATATATAAGACACCAACTTACCCCTTTGAGTTGCCAGTGCCACGTGTTGTGGGATGCACATGTTGTGGCACAAGAGATTACATGAATATTCTGCCAATATTAGCATTTAAAAAGTAACAAAGTTACTTTGTCCTAATTACACATTCATTAATAATAAATTTGCCTTGCTGGAGTCAGTAGTTGTTTTACTTACAGTTTTTACTGTTCCTCTTTTGTCTGTTTTTTTTATATTACAATGCTAATAGTTAGTAATAATTTATGAATGAATTCGGTACAATAATTACATTATGCATATACTCATAATTTTTACCCCTTGTTTTCTCTTTATTTATACAATCATTCTAACAAAGTATATGTTCATGTTTTATGTTGCATAACGCTGGTGAAGAAAGGGCTGAAGTTTGTGTATTGTAATCAATCATAACTGAGGCAAAGTGACACTGAATGTTGAAATACGAAAAGGAAGTAACTGAGGTATCGGTTTACTTTGAAAACGAATGCATAATAATTTGTGTAAAAATTCATGTATGTTTAGGTAAGTTACTAATGACAAACAATAAAATAGCAGTTTTATGTATTTGCCGTTAAAGATATAAGATGACTGAGATGAGTAGGTGTGTTTCATTGTGTTGTGTATTTCTGTTTACTTTCATGCATGTCTGCAGACTGGAACTGCAGTTGGTAGAGCTGTATACAAATGGAAACTTACGGATGCTCAAAATCCACATTTGGTGAAGGATTGCTGTGCTATAGTAACATGTACCCATCGATGAATTTCAGCTTTTTGGTCTGTTGTTTGATGTGACTTAAGCCAATTTTAGCATAACCTTTTCCCAGTACATTTTTGAATGATGAATCTGTGGTTGTAGCTATAAAATAAACCGTTCTGCATTATGTACATGTAACGAGTGATTCTAGTTCTCATTTCATTGATGTGTGATGCTGTGTACTTTGGTAGATAACTACCAACATTTCAGCAGAAAAGCTCTTTCATTATGAAGGCAGCGGTAGCAGTTACCTCCAAAACTTGTGATTTCTGTGTGCCAAATTGCATGGCGTCACTTTCCAGGTGATGGTAACATATACGTATAGTGGCGACCTTGCAACTTGTTATTTGTTAGAGCAGCGTGAAGAGGTGAACACGTAAACTTGTGAGAGGGGAAGCACTGCACATGTACCACCAAGCATATTCTGTGAAGTTTCAAAAATATCTTCCGTGACTGACGCTGTGAATGTTTTCCCAATCAGGGCTGTGGAGTCAGAGTTATGGAGTTGGAAGGAATTTTGTGTGGAGTTGGAGGTGGTAAAAATGTACCGACTCTGACTCTGACCTCGATATAAAATCTTAAATAGATACTAGAACAATAACCATTAGACTTATAATTAAATATAGGTTATAGGTCTTAAAAATAGCCTGATGATTCACGTGGTGGTGATTAAATGTCTTATGATACCATTTACCATTTTAGTAGGTGTACCATCATTAATACATGTTGAGCTTTTATGAAGGACTTGTAGATTTAAAAACTGAGGAGTTGGAAGTTTTGTGTACTGACTCCACAGCCGTCTTTCCAACAGAGTAAATGTTCCTGACAGGTATAACACTGCCTGACAGTTTCATGATATGCTTGGCAGTGACCACACTAAGATAACTGTAGCTCAGCACGGTGTTGGGCATTCAGCAAGTTGCCTGGTTGCTACTGTATTTGCTGCTATCAGAACGTCACATCACCAATGATTATTGTATTGCAGTGGAATTCCTTTTATCTGGCATCCACTGAACTGGAGAGGTGGTGGGTTACCAAATATTCGGGATTCGCACTCAGTACCTGCACTGACCAAAGTCTTTGTATAGCTCCTGTGCTTGGGTTGCACATTAAATCAGAGGAGTATTCATTGCAAGAAGACCTAACTTTTGAGATATCATGGGCCCAATCATGGGTTTTTCATTCGGAATGCATTGCTGTGAACCACTTGCACACCAGCTTGTCCAGTTGCACTAATTTAGGCTTCTCCAATGTCTTGTTTGACAGGACTCTTCATGTTCACATGATGCCACAAATGATTCTAATTGAGCCATCCATTCCTTTGTATCATAGAGAGTTGACAGTCCAATGTTGCATGAAGCTACGACCACATTTTGGCCTTCATCACTTTCAAGCTTCTTAATTATTTAAAGTTTCTGAGGAACTGTTAAAACTTACGTGTTTCCTGTTGCCAGCAGTACCTTGGATACTCGTCATGGGATTTTCTGAAGCCATTATAATACCTCAGTGGGCTCAATTAGGTCCAAAAAACATGCAATAAAGTCATAGAATCAATATGAATACTCACTGTTATTGATAGCAAAACTTCCAGTCTCAACTTTCTCAGCTGCTGAATTACTGGGATTTTTGGAATGGTGTTCGGATTAAAGGAATTTTACTATATTAATACCAGCACACGAAGTAAATCAGTAACATGTAATAATAATAAAAGTGTGCACGAATATGCGTGTTTATGGGGAAGTTAGTAACATTCTCATTGGTCCATTGAGATACTCAAGTTCGATTCTCCTTGCTTTAATCTGTTATACAGAATGTTTATTTTGTTGTTTACCCTGAGCATGGCAGCTTCATTGCATAGAAAGCCTGCACTGACTGGCATATTCCATGACAGCTGACATGCTCAGGGAAGCAATAAGAGACACACTGTTAAGATCTTGACCACTTTTCACCTTTTGTGATGTGGTGTCTTTAGAAGGGGTGCAGAGATTTTTCAGAAATATAGGAGCTACCCCAAAATCCTAGGTGCCAGGAGGGTGATATGAAGTTCTGTACTTAGGACTGACAAATGGTTGGTGCCACAGTACAAAATTTAGGCACAATGGTGACCTGGTGCCCGGGATCTGTGCATCCCTAATCTATAGCATGCTTCTCAGCAGAGAATGTGTCTCTGAGGATGCACAAATGTTTAGTTATTTACTGCATTGTGAAAATCATGTGCCACCAAATTTGTCAGCACATATCAAAACTTTGTTAACGTGCAGTTGCCCATGGTAGTGTTGTGGCCTAGCCAAGGATTAGGTATTTGTTCTGTGAAACCATATGTTTATTTGTTTGTATTATCCTTTGTATTGATTGATTTTACGAGTTTATTTCAATTTGTGTTGTATTTCATGCTTTTACATTATGTAGTATGAAGCAGTCAGGAAGGATATGTTGGTTGCTATTAGCCAGCCACATACACCACAGAAACCACATTGTTTTCCTTTCTGAATGTTTGTCACAGTCGCCAGTTTCCTGTTAAGGAACTTGCAGAATCTTAAGTTGATGTCAACAGAAAGCCTGAGGTGATAAACAGGAACTGTACGAATCTTCTCATGGAAGTGATGATGTCATGCGATGAGCCAATCAGTTGCTTTGTAAGATACTGTTGTCTGAGGAATTTGGGCGTGATTCGCCAATGGTGAATGTTGTTACTTTTAAGGGGGCGGTCTGAACTGAAGACCTACCGGAAATATAAAGTTATAAATTACTAGGTCCAGGGGATGGACAATTCATTACCAAGTAATACTTGCTGGTGACTAAAGTGACTTTGCTCGAGGGGGAGACTCTCGCCAACCGACCGGCCGCCAGGATATTCTTGATCCAGTATTGACAATGTATATTTTCTACACTTCTGTTTGTAAGTAAAGGATTGTCTACCACTCGGCCTAAGCGCGGTATTCCAGTAGCTAATTGGCTAGGATTTTCCTATTTTCTTTGTTATTTGTTACTTTTATTATTGTATTTTTATTTGTGTTAGAATATATTTGCAAATTAAGTGTTTAGTTGGGTTTCATTTGTGATTAGATTATATAGCTCGAGACCTTTAGGGGTGAGTAGGGAACCCTTCAGTCCTACCACTCCCGCTACCATAACAGTAGTATGCAGTTCATAAGCTGTGTGGCCAGACAAAGGACAGTGGTTTTAAAACTAGTAGCCTATGCTTAGGGCCTGGTTGAAAAGTTGAAAGTAAATTTGAAGTACACATGCTTCATGGGATTTTCATATGTCACTGGGCTTGATATTCATTCAGTGCAAATGCAGATCTAACATAAAGCTTTGTTCTGTGACATATAACCTGCAGTCGTAAATACTCTTTCCTTGTGCTTGCGAAATATGATTGAAATAAGTAAAAGACTGTGGTCTAAACAAAATCAGTATTTTGTGTTCTGCACCATTTTTTTGTGTGATAGTTTATTTTGATGGCGACTTAATGTTGAGGAGAGGTTACGGTTATTTTCTGTTTCATTGCTAGTACTTTATGTGCATCATTTAGCAACCTGTACTGTACTCCTGTCTCCCCTCAGGTGCTTATGCTTATACCTCCCTTATACTTCCCACTGTGTGACATTTTTGTTGACGTATTGTACCCTCTGTGACCTGAGTTTTTCTGCTGAGTTTTGTACGTCTGTTTTACAAACATACTTTGAGATTGTCCTCATTCATAAAATGTGCAAATACTGCCTTATTATACGATTCCCATCCTCTGCTGAGTTGCAGGTAAGTGGATCCTGATGCTTTGAAGGAACAGATGGCCCCCATCTTCAAGGGAGAATGGACCACCAAACCCTTGCTGATGGATGTAACGCATTCCTTTCAAACTCTGGGAACAACATAACCAGCAACACATTATTGTATCCCAGAAACCAGAATCCTCAGTTATGCTGATGTGAGAACCTCGACACTAAACCAGCCACCCTTATGAAAGATAAATGGAGCCCTGGAAACAAGGTCTTATGGGGACACCGATGGCAAGGACGCATGTTTCTGGCTCTTTACTTGCACATAGATGGCACATAAAGGCAGTTTTATGTGCAAGTTCTATTACATGGGAGTCACATGAAAGTTGGGTGTGGTGATGTGTATGTACGTATGTGTATCACATTTTGGGATACTTGATTTCGAGAACTGATCGGGGAATTTTTACATGTCTGAATTTTGAAGGTGATTTCAGTGTATTGTTGACACAAGGTAAGAGGATGTTATCATTATAGAAAATATGTGAAGGTCATATATAATAATAATTTTTTTTTTCATGTTTTGTGTACCATGCATATTATTATGGGTCCAAGTCAAACCAACAAATGCACAAATTCACTGATAAGTGTATTTTATCACCTTGTGGGTTACTGTATGCTGCTACTGTGAAATCACAACAGTAAACACATTAATGTCAGTCTTTATTCTCGTCGCTATGTACAGTATGATTGCTATATACAGTTGTCCGTGTCGGACGTATTTACACGTCTTTCTCCTTTGATATTGTGGCGGCGAAGGGCCGCGTTAGTGAGGTCCGGCAAACGTTACTCCCGTGAAAAAACGGTCTCACTGAAGCGGTGCGGTGAGAGCGAGTTGTGTACAGTGTCAGCCGGTTGCGCGGTGGAGAGCCTGGGACAGCTCTGTGGTGCCGAGCAGTGTGTGCTGGTAGACACTGCGGCGCATTCCGCAGGATGCGAGCTGTAGATGCTGCTACAAGGCCGAGCGGCGGATGATGCTCGGGAGCCGATCGTGGAGGCTCGTAGCACGCTGAGTCTTGATATTGAACGCTGGAACCGGAATACTGGAATGCACGATTTTTGCCAACCAACCAACCAACCAAAGAGCTAAGTGAGGGAGGAGATTTGCGAGAAACGCAAGTCGACGTCCCTTTGTCTGAGTAGCCATTCCTGCGTTTTAACGCATCGCTGGGCTCTAAAACAGACACCTTACTCTATAACGGGGACTTGCTTACGCTAACTGTTTATAGTCC
>BLKM01012379.1:0-129462 GCA_013340265.1 Coptotermes formosanus | reverse complement strand
ACCAGGTTTAACATTAAAAAATTCTACGTGGTGCCCACATTGCGTTTATGTGTTTTGTACGGATCTCAGAACAAACAGCAACTTTTGCCTTATAAAACATTAAGAGACTGGTTTTTATAACCGAAGTGGAGAGTGTTTACAGCGCGGTACGCACTGAGTCCTTATATAAAACAGATTACATTTCGTCTTTAAATGGTTAAACTCCGAATTATCCTGTAATGCTATTTGTCTTGTTGATAACTTAATGTAGGGAATATAAATTGTCAGCATGTGAACTACTCGATTTTTGAGCACAAAACCATAACAACTTGCAACATCCGCCACTGATTTCATTTTCCTTTCCATGCCGTTTCTTCAGGTTTTCAATCTCTGCAAGAAGAAACAAACAAAAGACGGGATGTCCATACTATTTCGATTTCTGTTTCAGTGGGACGTCAGGCACAATACTTCGTTCAACAAAAGGCAGCAACCCTCTTACAGCACGTATAAAACTTCGCTTATGTGTTTGAAATGAACAGTACTTGACTGGAACAATTTACAGGATTGTTCTAGAAGTCCTTTTGCTACAGGCGAACTGGCATCAGAGAATGGTGCTTCTGATTCCAATAATGGCACCTATTTGAAATGATGTAGCCTAGAGATCCAATCTGCCAAGTACGCAGGTAGACAAAGCCATACACAGAAAGGAGGAAATATAAGGTAAAGGGCAATTTTAGTTGCCATTCTTATGACTTAAAGACAGTGAAAGTAACAAAGAATGCAATTTAGATAAAACGAAGTGTTGGCAAGACCCGGGTGCGAATGGCTTTGTTCCGATACAACTTCGGAGATTACGAGAGATTCTTGGTACGTGACTAATACTGCAGAGGGCGGCGCGGTCTCTCATCTGGAATGTTATGCAGCGTAGATTAGTTATACACTGACATTTCAGGGCAACCTATCGGCGCCACCTACAAGAGTAGAGCAATCAAAGAGAAATTCTTCTTAGTCTTCTTGACCCTTGAAGATGAGACCGATAGTTTGTCCCGAAACGCCGGTTACTAACTACCCATTTACGCTGCGTAATAACCCAGAACAGCGAAGATCCCATTTACACCCGGCGGAAGCCTGAAATCACGCAAGTTTGTGGAGCTGATTACAATTATATTATGACAGGGTGTTTGTGAAGATATAGTCTGATATTTCCTAATGTAGCAGGACGCACACCAATTCAGACAATGAGGGATTAATTCTTTTGGTGTTGCATGTGAAAGAACAAGAATGTTTGATGTAGATACGAATTCTGATTGTAAATGTAACACGCTAGAAGAGGAAGAATAATTTTGCGTCAAAATTTATTCCAACAATGTTGAAATGAATCTACAAAACGAACGCAAATAAGATAAATACAACATCAAAATTTGCTGAGCTTCTGTAGAATAAGATCCATATCTATGCCTTCATATGGATTCAAATTTTGTAAGTTAACAAAAGAACAATCAGGAGAATGTCTCACACAAGGCAGTGATAATCTACTGGGAGGGTGGCGGAATGATAAATGGCGAATAGTTAATATAATGAACATACAAAATTTACCCCATGACATGCGAAGCAGGCACACAGGGATGTAGAGGTGTTATTCTATCCGTCCTTGACCGTGGCTCTAGATGGGGTGGGTGGTAAGCGCCACACTCCGGCCGCTTTAATCCCGGGAAAGAGACTCGTTACCCGTTGTACAGGAGACTGGGTGGGTCCGGAATTTCTCGCCACCACCGGTGTTCTAACATGCCATGAAGGCACACATGGTTGTGGAAGTATAGCTCCACTCATTCTTAACACCGACACTAGGAGGAGGTGAGTGGTAAACTTCACGCCGGGGTCGCTTTACGCCAGGGGAAAGATCCCATTGAATTGGAGGCTGCTTTGGCCCCACAGCCGGTCTGGATATTTCGAGAAAGAGAAAAATCTCTTGCACCATCCGGGACTTGAATCCCAGGTCGCCCAGCCCGCAGCCTAGGCGCTATACCAACTACTCTACCCACTGCATAATCTATGCAATTGGTGTTGTATTTACAGTAATGTAACATATTTCTCTACAGAACTTCAGCTGCTTTCCTTTTGATGACGTATCAAGATTTTAACATAAACAAGGAATGTCAACAATGACACCGAGAATTATATACTTATTTTTGTTTACTCTGCCTTTACATTTACTTTACCGCGCTAAACTGGGTGCCTGAGACTCTGGCTGCTGGCCAGAATGTTTGTACGCTCAATACAAGGTGACAGTTCATGTTTCTATTGCATAGTTCCTCGTAGTTGTCATTTTCTGACTGTTCATTATTACGAGTCGAAAACAAGAAACATTGCTGGCACCTAGGTTTGTACCAAAGGACACAAATTCGGGAGTAATGACAGTAAAACTATTCGTTTCCTTCTTAAACTCCGGCAATGCGAAGGTCTGATAAAAATGCAAATATTTTAGCTTCTTTATTTTCAACACTAGAACCAAAAATTCATATTTAATTGTAATACTACGCCACAATTTTGGCGCAGAACCCACAAAATTTCAAGCATCTATCATATCATGGAACCATCTTTTCTGTTCCCTGTTCGTACCAGTCCGTGTCCTTTGTTATCAGCCATTTTGTCACAAATGTTCCCACATGGCGGCCATTTTTCAATATATGGCCGCCATGGTTTTGATTCGGCGATCGAAACAGATGACAATTGTTCGGCGACCTTCCCCTCTTATGCTCACAATTTGTAGGTGCTTTAGTTATGAAATTATACGGCACGTAAAGCAGGTGCGCACCCAGAAATTTTCACTGGGGGAGGGGGGTAACCCTGAGGCTATATATTATTTATTTTAAAAATTATGTTACATAAATCACGTCGTAAGTATAACATAACACTGTTTGCAACTACATTTACATACATACGAATATGCATACACATTCCATTATTCCATCACAGTGTCCTACTTTCTTGCTTTTTTAATGTTATTAATTTATTTTTGAAAAGTCTAATGTCCTGGTCATCAGCAGATTTCAGTGCCTGAATTCGGCCGAAGGGTAAATAACGTAAAACTTCTGATATCACAACATCTACAAAATTTGATTTTTTTTAAAATTTCGGTTTTGATGGTTTGGCGGGGTCTGTTGCCCGGTAACCCCCCCCTCCCTTGGGTGACCCCTTGATGTAAAGTTACTTTCTCATTCATCGTCGTAATTAGGAAAACGCACACAGAAAAGAAGTAGGTGTATAGAAAAACGTCGTTGTGTTGACTAACGCATGTGAAACGCACAGTCTGATTCCTGTTTCATCTGCGGTGTCAAAAAGGCTGTTGAATTCCATCACTGCTGTCGGACAGAAGCTTGCTGCTTCCTGCTTGCTATAGTGTGGAAACCCTAACCGCAGTCCCACAGGAAGCTTTTTGTGGTCTGTCGACACGGTTCCATACCACTTAACTCCCGTCTCTTCACCGCCTGCAGTTGCTAAAGTTTCTGTCTATAATTATTCTGAAGCAACGTTGAAGTAAAATTGACAAACGATCGCCTCTGGAACAACCTGCAGCCTTAGGGATCTTTATAAAATTAGCAGTACTTATGGACCTGTAATTCCAACAGACACAGAGACGTCGAAAGACCCGGAAGTAGACGGTAAGAACATTTTTAAAATTTTGGATATCGGACCAGACATGCAGCACCTAGTATTTAGAAACAAAATTTCTATAATTGCTGTTACAAAGGTGGTGGTTGGTAAACGATGAATCTTAGTATACAAGCTAAATGACGTAAAAACGTCATAAGCAAACTGCCGTCAATATGACGACGGAACACACTACACAACAGAGGAGGGAAAACAAGAAATATATCTTGCAGTTAAAAGGATAAAGATGGTAATTAACAAACATGAGAAGTAAATAACCTCAGCAAGTATAGGGAAATTCTCAGCCAATTTATAAGATGGAGAAATTTACAAGTATTTCACTTCAAAATGCCCTGTCCCTAAATCTATAAAATAAATTTCACTTGCACGACAAAAAATTAGATACGGAATATTTTATTCCCCCCACACCTATCAATATGAACGTTAGTCATACTAAAACAAGTAAAATTTAAGGTAGGCCACAGCAAGAAAATGTTCGTTGACTCTGTATTATCCACTTTATTTTCGAAGCGATGGAAAAATAAGCTAAAAGTACATCTGAATCAAACACAGAATTATCCACTAGAGTAACACGGTGTTACTTTGCATGAAACTGATATTAACGCGTTACAGGAAGGCTGCATTTCCTGTTTTGAACTTTTACTAAACTTGTAGAAGCCCGACGGCAACACATACACATGTAGCAGAAGTGTTCAGAGAAACAACTTATAGTCGCACAATATGAACTACTGTAAATGACACATCTCAGATGAAAGCGAAATGCCAGTACAATACACATGGACAATTACAGTTTGTGTGCATTGCAGCACTGCACACAATGCCCACACTCTCTGAACGTGAGCTACGTAAGCTTTCACCGAACTTTAGCTGGAAAATTATTGTTAATGCGTGACTTAAAGCTGCATTTGCCAATAGCCTAGAAATTCCTACACAATTTTTAAGCGTTTCTTGTGATATTTCAGCATTTTTCTAATGCACTGAACATCCTGAAATAAACGCATATAAAAGTGATAAGAGATTTACTGAATGTGGGTAAAACTGAATTACTTTTGATCGAACATGTACTCTCCACAGGAATGTCAACACGCTTCACATGTTCAAAAACACTGAAATTACTTTCAGCCACACGGTGCATACGAAGCTCCAGCGTGTTATTAATGAAATACGAGAAAATTTTAATGTTACTTTATGCATTCTGCATTATTTCAACTTCATATTTCATGTCTAGATGTTGCATTTCTTAATGAACTGACGTCCAGCTCTTATTTTACGCATTACTTGCATTCCGTAAATCAAAAGAGATATTTCCGTAAGAAACAAAGGGCTTAAAATATAAATAGACTAGCGAAAGGGCGTTAAACCGAAAATGAGAGAGCGCGAATTAAGAAGCGATGTAAATTGACAAACGGCGTTAAAGGAAAAAGGCGTAAAATGAGCGTAAAAGGGGTGGGTGTACATAAAAGTAAAGTACCACTGAAGTATAAAATCGAGGGACGCAATTAAGTTGAACGCAAATCCAAGCCAAGGAAACAACTAACTCCGCTTCGATAACAGTGTACTGGGGAACCTCCCTGGACATAAATGAGAGGACGTAACCGGCAGGAAAAGAAGAAACTCACACTGACAAGCTTCATAACTGGCATTGCTCGCGAAATATATTAATAAGGTGTTCATATAATGCAGGAAAAGATGGGAGGGCCGTGTGGTATGCAACGGTTCCAGTGGGAAAATCTGAATAAAAAAGTGCTGGAAGAACTAGGTGTAGATGGAATAACAATGTTAACAATTATCTTAAGGAACAGGAGGAGAGGGTGTGTAATTTTTTCGTTTGGCGCAGAAAAGGACCCTTGTGGATAAGGTGATATGTCTGCATGATTGCATGAAGGTGCAGAACCGAAAAAATTACGTGTAGTGACAGTAAATAAGGGAAATTTTCTGGCGTGGAGGAAAATATTTGTAGTCGATATAGAACTCCAAAAAAAAGAGATTTTTTCTTAGGGAGATGATATCAGCTTAGCTAGTAAAACAATTTCCTATCTTTCGTAATGTACGAAGGTTCATTAGTGCAGGTACAACAGGCCACCGCTGCAACCTATCCTCAGCACTGAGACCAGTCTACAAAGTTGAATACAATTTTTTAAGTATACAGAAATAGATCCGTCCACGGCTATTCTGCCGAATGAAATTTTACAACCGCATCTTCGAAAGAAAAAGTTTTTTTATGCTTTCCTACGTCTGTCAAATATGATGGTCTGTTTTAAATTAATATCACGCCGAAAAAAATTTACACCTTCCAGGTCCGTTAGTAATTCTGCACTCTCATTTAATTTAAAATGGGCTGCAAGCGTTCGGAAGAAACTGAGGATATTAACTTGAACACGAAAGATACTTAAGGGGCATGTTAACTATTATGAAAATAGAGTAATAATTTATTATACGACGAATATTTTTAATTAATTAATGCCTTTCAGGCTAACATTAAAATACTGTCATAAAAGGGGATACATTTCAGTATGTTTCAACATTTTTTTCGTTTTAATATTTGTAGAGGTGGTCATTTTAGTGTGTGTGTGCGTGCGTGCGCGCGCGCGCGTGTGTGCGTATATGTGTATGAAGAGAGGGAAAGGGTAATATTTTTTCCTTTTGATATATTTAAGAGGATTAAAACACGCATTCAAAGGACGTGAGTCAGTATTTCATAACAGTCAATCGTCAACATCTTTGACGGTGCTTGTGACGTCACAGTCCTCAGCACGATACGGCATTCATATGGACCCGCACACTGCAGACAGCGACGCTGTACCGAGATCACCAAAAGGCCCGATGAATAGCCGGATCACTGTGGTCGAATGTCACCCTTTCTACGTTCTGTTATATTCACCAGTACCCCTCTTTGAACGATCTAAATCTGCCAAAAAAAAAAGGGCTGTCGCAGTGTAGGTTGCCACGTTATTATAAATACAAACATTACTGCAAACAGACTGGATAGACAACTGAAAGGGAATACAGAATGGCACACGGGAAAGAATACACGCAGCTTGAGAGAACTGTGATAGGAGTCGATCCATTGGGCTAATTTCTCTTGCCCTGTTACTGTAACAGAGGGTGTAACACGCTGTATACGATACAAAGACACCAAATACAGATTAAAAGCTAAAAAATAAAAAAAAGAAGCTAGTAAACCAAGTTGTCGAATTGCGTACGGGGAAGTGAAAAATAGCCAAGCAATTCTGAACGCTCGTCTCCTTGAAGGTAAACTGTCAGGCTGACCTAAAGGCTACACTCCCAGCTAGTAAGGATCGCCAGTACGGATTACATGGAGGAACGGACAGCCCAAAGCCATTGTAGAACAATTTCCAACTTTGCCTCCAACAAAGACTCCACTTTCCAGCCTGTCAGTATTTTGACAGAGCCAAAGAGTCTAGTTCATAAATTCTGGGAATACAGGCACTGCCCAACTTCAGCAGTTTCATGTCACGCAATTTCAGATTTGCCCAGTTTTAAGAAGCAACAAAGAAAGCGCGATTTCAAATTTCCGCCGCGATGTAGATCAGATCTGCGCTCTTCTGGGATCTTACGCAGTGTTGCTTCGTAGTTCTGTACCGACGTTTCGGGACAACCTATCGGTCTCATCTTCAACGGTCAAGCAGTCGAAGAAGGTTTTCTTCTTGGACTTCTTGACCCTTGACGATGGGATCGACAGGTTGTCCCGAAACGTCGGTACAGAACTACCACTCGAAGCCGTGTAATAACCCAGAAGAGCGCAGACTTTAAGCAACGAAAAAAATAAACCCAAAGAAATAACTTTCTTGAGAACAGCGCCGAAATTTTTGTTGTGACAATGAAAGCGCAGTTAGACGAAGGTGGCGGAAGAATCCTACTGGGCGATAACACCGGCGGCGGTGCGGTCATGCTGCGACCGATCAGGTTCCAGTGCGCTGGAGTTTGGATTTCAACTCGCCTCCCTTGTATATACATATATACATATATATATACCTGACCGTGCATATAGTCATTTCAGACTTGCGCAAAATGCGACATGCGCCGGACCTTTCGGAACGTAACTACTGGCCAAATCGAGGAGTGTCTGTAGTGTTTGAGATCACACACAGGCCTCAGTGGCTGCTGTCTCGTCCTACCCCCTTCCATCATCACCTTTCCATTCGACGTTACGTGAATTGTAAAAAGGAGAAAGGCGCGTTAAATATAATACTGAAAGTAGAAACATCGGAGAAAATGCTGAATTTTATCCTTAATCAAATCGACCACAGTATCCTCGTGCTGTGTCCTTAACTTATGCGTCGTATCAAGTGCGCTCTGTTTCCGTTACAAAGCGTTCTAAAGTAACACGAAAATATAACTTCTTTGTATTTATTTTTCTTTCTGTGAATATTCTAAGGCAATTATTCAATACTGAACATTTTGAATTAAAAATAATATCAATAATTTTGAAGGTTCAAATTAATCTATATCCACATATAAAAATTCATTTCGTACCTCACAGAGAACACAGTGTGATTCCATTAGAAAGAGTAGTCGGTTAATTGCGTGTAGGAAAGAAATGCTGTTTATTGTGAGAACCATATGAACACATAAATACACACTGTTGGCAAAACAAAGACTTTAAGTTTAAACAGGCGGTATGTATATCGCCGAGTTTTAAAGAGTTTATATACTCACCGGAAATGTGGTCTTCCAAATTACGAGTTTCTAACGCCATTCAGCATATAAGACAGATACATGAATTTATATTATGTGTGGATGGAAAAGATTAATTTGCGTAACTTGTGTTATACGTAGTACATAAGGTTCGTTGCAAACAAGATACTAATGGCGAACTACGCTGAGATTTGCCGTAAATTTAGAACTAGTACACTGTAAGAGATTATAGGAGCGCGACTTGATAAGAGAGGAGGTGCATGTGAATCCGTCGAATGATGTCACACCGCCACGGGAGTAAATGTACGTGCGAAACTATTTTTATCCCACAACTTCAACATCAACGGCGATGATAACGGTGATAATAAACAGCTACAAAATTAACGACACGAATTTCAGTGATTAAATCTCTTAGAAGATAAAGCCGATCCCAGTGGCCGCGCGGTCTAAGGCGTAGGTCTGCGGCCGAGCGCTTGCTGGGATCGTGGGTTCGAATCCCGCCGGGGGCATGGATGTTTGTCTCTAGTGAGTGTTTGCTTTGTCAGGTAGAGGTCTCTGCGACGGGCCGATCCCTCGTCCAGAGAAGCCCTGCCGATTGTGGTGTGTGTTTGGGTGTGATCAAGTGAAATTACAAAAACCCTCGACACCTACTGTGAACAAGTAGGTAGAAGAGGGAAGGACTAAGAAAGAAAGAAATCTCTTATAACATGAAAATGGAAGGTTAATTCATTAACCCTTTAAAGAAGAAGCGTATCTGTTTTATATAAGGACTCAGTGCGTACCGCGCTGTAAACACTCTACACTTCGGTTATAAAAACCAGTCTCTCAATGCTGTATAAGGCAAAAGGCGCTGTTTGTTCTGAGATCCGTATAAAACGCATAAACGCAATGTGGGCACCACGTAGAATTTTTTAATGTTAAACCTGGTGGTACGTACAGTTGCCGCTAGGCTTTAAAAGGTTAAGAAACTATCTAACAAACGACCCCAAGTAGCACTATAATACGACATTCGGGGCCCTCACATTGGTACTGATGGAAATGCAAATCTTCTGGGATGTTATGCCGTGTTCGCTGTCTTTTCTTTGACTGCTAGACCCTGACGATCAAGGCACTGCGCTCCATCAAAACGTCGGTAATTACGAATTACATACTAGCCGTCGACACTGGCGTAACAACCCAGAAGACCCGAATCTTCCCAACACCTATTATAGCACAGAACTGTTATTCAGCGGCACTACAACAAAAGACCGCAATTGAATACGGCCCTGAACCGGCCCCACCCCCTCCTCTGCATACAAACTCTAAGAGCATTTCTCTGTTATGGTGTGAGTTACTGAGTTGTTGCTGATAATAATATGGCTTCCCCAGGAACACAGAGACACAACAAACATAAGTTGTGCAGTTTGTTCCAACGTTCGAGACGCAATTGGGTAAAACCGGTACAGCAAGACTCATGTTATCCACATATGCACATGACGGGCAAGCATTCAGTACTTTGTCAACAACAATAAAATAATACGAAGCCAATGTTTATTAAAGTCCAACTAAATACACGTAATTAAGATATACACAACTTGTTATCTTATATCACAGCGTCTCCAACGTGTTTCTTCTCATATGAAGACATCATCAGAGAGAAAAATACAAGAGAAATTATGTATAAGTTCTGAGTTACATTACAGAGCGTTATATATGCATCTCCTTGTATATAACATGCATCGGCATCATTTATAGCTTCTGTTTACAGGTTTTTGTTACTTAAATATTGATAGTTTAATATCGAACTAACAAAAAACTAAACAATTGCTTCTAATATATTTTAAGCTAAAATTTTAATCATTAATATAGTACACATATACAGATTAACGCTGAAGAAAAACTGTAAAAGAAGAGGCTTTTAATATATTTTAATTTAAAAGTTTAATCATTGCCATGTTATATCCATATATACTGAGTTTAATATTGAAATAACAGAAAACTGTAAACGGAAACTATGTACGATGCATTCTGTGTACGAAGAGAAACATATGTAGTGGTCTCTTATGTAAGTGTAAATTCATAATATGTTCCCTTGTGTTTGTCTCCTTGATGATGACTCGATGAGCCGAAACATGTCGCAGATACTGTGAAATAAAATAACAAGGTGTGTATATTTTAAGTAAGTGTATTCGGTTGGATATTAACAAACAGTAACAAAATACACGAAAAATGTAAAATATTAAAAATATACAGCCAAGTAGGTCTAGTACTAAGGAGGCAGTAGCGGTGGTCGTGTACAAGTGTTGTAACAAATTCTGAAATTGAACGTATGTTCCCAGGATTCATGTTTGGCTTATCGTCCCATCCCATTCTCGATATATAAAGTGGATTTTTTCCAAGAAACTTTCCATCACAATTCATTATGTCCTATTCGCCTCCCACATGCCAGTTAACATTTACAGCACACTCTAGCCTGTTTTGTACCATTACAGGTGATGCGTACAAATCACGAAGTTGCGCATTACGGAAATTGTTTACTTATTACTTCATTATTTTTATGTCCAAATATTTTGCTGCACACTGTGCTTTACAATGCATGAGCAACTAATGTATGTTCTTACATACCATGTCTCACACTCATACATAACAAATGTGTTGTGAATTAAAGGGGCAGAAAATACAAAAAATACTCAATATTTTACATGTTTTCCAAGCGGTAGACCAACATCATTTCTGTTGTACTAAGTTGGCCCTGATGATGGCCCAGAAGGGCCGAAACGTATAGAAGCAAATAATTTGTAATAATAATAATATTAATAATAAAAAATTAAATTGACTACAAGTGCATTTTCTTGCAGTTACATTAGTAACAGACGATAGTATATTTTAAGTTAAACACCTGTTAATGTTTATGTATCATCTGCAATATCAAGGTACGTAAAATTTGTTGTCTGGTGTGTTATACGACTTAATCGTGAGATGTGACATGTTTACGAAAGGCAAGGCACAAATTTAAAAGCTTACAAAAACACTAATCACCAACAAATGCACAAAGAGAGTTTTATCATCAGTTGTAACACACTCCTACATGTTTCGACCCTGCTGGGTCATCTTCAGGGAGAACTTTTTGTTATCATTACACTAAGGTTGCACTTTATAGTTGAGTGAGAATGTGCTGTTGACTGTGTACTGGAGGCGTGAACTCTCCGCGGTCCCGGCCTGCGGACTGCACACTGGGACCGCAGAGAGTTCACGCCTCCAGTACACAGTACACAGTCAACAGCACATTCTCACTCAACTATAAAATGCAACCCTAGTGTAACGATAACAAAAAAGTTCTCCCTGAAGATGACCCAGCAGGGTCGAAACATGTAGGAGTGTGTTACAATTGATGATAAAACTCTCTTTGTGCATTTGTTGGTGATTAGTGTTTTTTGTATAATATAGTGCACGGACATAGAACACATTAAATTTAAAACTTTACAATATTCAAAGAAACGTTCCTCAAACGTGGCCAACTGTGAACAAACTGCGACTATTTGTACTACCCAGCTGGTCGCTTTGTTTACTGCTCATTCAGATTGTTCAATTACACTGACACCGTAACACACATGCATACATACACAGAGGCTTACATTTGATTGTAATTATACAGAATTAAAAATTTATGAATACTTAATCCAAGCAGAATGCATGAAATATAATTGAAAATTCCATTACAAATTAAAAGAAGCACAAAATTGTAAAATGTTTTCATATAGCCCTTCATACCACGTCAGGACAGTTCGGTTACTTCATCAATTAAATCGCATTAGGAAAGGACATGGCTCCTAAAATAAGCTGCGAAAAAATGCACTCTACATTCTCCTGTATTGTTATATGAGGAAGTCAGTTGATTCAGTTTTCACGCATCTGCAGGGGCAGTAAGCCTACTGACAAATGATACAGCAAACACAAAACGCGTAAAATATGACGATATTCAAATCTACATACATTTACACCCAATATTTACATGCGACAACCATACGTAAACAGATATTATGAGACCAATTAAAAATGAGTTTCTATTAACTTAAATTGCTTTGTTCAGACTACTGTATGTATTGCGTATGAAATACTGTGCGTAGCAGGCTGCGCATTTGACACGCACCCACAAAGTACTTCATACGTAGGGGAAGACCGCGCAAATTGAACCACTTCCTAAATTGAATCATTGTCCTAGACGTCAACAAATAACAATGATGGCACAGTAAGTGACGGTAATAAATACGTCTTCACAGACGCCAATATTTTCATTTCCACCAATATGTGTACGTTCTTGCGATGACAGTACATAGCCCATATAATATATAGAAACTAAAAATTAAAAACGTATCGTGTTAATGCTATCTAAAAACGTTGCATGCCGTAAAGCGTCGTCGCACGGAAACTGTAGGTTTTTATAGTGCGTTAGACTGAGTTTACAGAGACAGTTATCTCCAGAAAGTTTCAGGCTTCCACCGCGGCGTATTTGACCGTTTAACATTCGAAGATTGGATGGAGAGGTTTTCCCGAAACGTCAATAACCAACTACCAACGTACCCTGCGTAATATTCCAGAACAGAGAAGGCCGTAATATGAGTAAGTCTAATACAATTATTCCTGTCCCCTCAGTTTCCGGTTTTGTGCGCTTAATTTATAATGGACCCATTAGTGTGTTTATGACAGTAAGTTGTTTCATGCATAAGATTTGAGGTTTGCTCTGCGGCAAGTGTTAATGTTTGGTCGTGCGGATTGTGACGCAAGAAATGCTTGTCCGCATACAGCGTTACCCGACGTCACAGCTTAGAAAACCGCAATACGATACTGGGTTCATTTCCGACCAAGCAATATACTGGGTACACGCTTGTCAACTGCAACTTGCCACGGAGATGGCGCTGTAACGATTTAACATGGCGTGGGTCTTAAGAAAGAGACGACTAAAGAAACAGAATTAAGAATCCACAAAATTACTGCTAAATGGGCCTGAAATTTGGTAGTAAAGCCTCAATGCTCAAGAAAAGAGATGAACAAAGACTGTAAGCAGCATAAATGAAATTCTTAAGACATTTATGAGGAATTACTCAGTTAGATAGAGAAATCAATAATTTAGGGAGAAGATTGGACAGCATAACATTGTTCTTTAAATACAACAATACCAACTAAAATGGCTACAACATTTAGAGAGAATGGAAACAAACAGGCGACCCAAACAAGCACTAAAGTATACACCAAAAGGAAGAAAAACATAGTACACCTGAAGAAAAGACGCAGGGCCAACTTCACCCTGGGGATCAAAAAACAGGCACTGCGTCTAATTCTTCAGAGTTCACGACGATGACGGGTATTAAGAGCACACTGATTTTTAAATTCCCAGTTCGGATTTAAATTTATGCTACTCAATGCACAGTTAGAATTTCTGGTGGTAATAAATTAATTAGCCGATCCCAGTGGCCGCGCGGTCTAAGACGTAGGTCTGTGGCCGAGCGCTTGCTGGGATCGTGGGTTCGAATCCCACCGGTGGCATGGATGTTTGCCTCTTGTGAATGTTTGTGTTGTCACGTAGAGGTCTCTGCGACTGGCCGATCCCTCGTCCGGAGGAGTCATACTGAGTGTGGTGTGTGTCTGAGTGTGATCAAGTGAAAATAAAATGAACAACCTCGACATCTACTCTGCGTAGGTAGAAGAGGTAAGGACTACGAAACGAACGAACGAATAAATTAATTATTTTCACAAGAGTTACTCATTCCAGCCACCCGGTCTGACCACATACACACTGTAACCGTTCACATTACAGTAAGGACGGGGACTGTCAAAGAGGTCTAGTAATTCCGGATACCCCTCTCCAGGCGACATTGGTGCTGCAATTTTAAGAGGAACAGATGAATTAAGTACTGCTACGACAGAAGAGCTAAGCAGTTTTATTGTTTTATGCTCCTATTAGTTCTGCGTCCTTCTGTGCTGACTTACAGTCATGTTGAACACATAACGACAGAAGGGCGTCTACTGTTCTAAAATCATGTGAAAATCACCATGCTTCTTGACAAACAAAATTCACACACACTTATTTCTCGATTTGCGCGGCGCGGGGGTTATGTTCCTATATCCCCCCCTCCCGCCCCGCGAAAAAGTGAAAATCCGCGAATAACTGATCTCTCCACAAACAATGTTTTAATACTTTTTGGTGTTTTTCTCCTATTTGCAGACACAATGCGATGGGAGCTGTTGCTGTTTTTTCCCCTTCAGCTCCCTGAACATCATGCAGTACGACTGGAAGACTTATTCGAGCTGTCAAAAACTTTTGATACTCCTATCCATTGAAGGGTGTGTGAGTGATACATGTTTATTCTTGGGGCGATCCCGCAAATTTGTGAAACCACAAAGTACAAACACACGAAAAGCGAGCAATGAGTGTACTACTACAATGTTCATCAGCAGATGAAAATAATTAATTCTGTGAACGTCTGTTAGTCTCGAGTTCACAATCTTCGCACTGATAATTGTAATGTAAACATAAAATTTTGACCTTTTAAAGCCTAGCGGTAACTTTACTTACCACCAGGTTTAACATTAAAAAATTCTACGTGGTGCCCACATTGCATTTATGTGTTTTGTACGGATCTCAGAACAAACAGCAACTTTTGCCTTATAAAACATTAAGAGACTGGTTTTTACAGCCGAAGTGGAGAGTGTTTACAGCGCGGCACGCACCGAGTCCTTATATAAAACAGATAGGCTTCGTCTTTAAAGGGTCAAAAATATTCTTCAGTCACTTCATATAATGAAATAAGAAAATATGTAGGTGTCAGACTGCTCGTTATTCAGACCAATTCGATGCCAGTGCCGCCAACACAACGGCTAGAAGATAAGATCTGACAGAAACTTCAGAGGAAACCCTGAAGGAATCAGAGTGACGATTCAGGTTATGGTACAAAGTTTTTGTACGGATACAACTGACATTCCTTTGCAAACCTCATTTGCAAATAAACGAGGTATCAGCAACTGAATATAAACCCATCAGAATTACAAATTAACTGTAAATTAACATTTTTCTTGTTACGACGTTAGCTTAGATTTTTATAAACAACGTCTAAACTCATTTCGCATAAGAAGAGATATATGTAAATTACTTGTCATGTTGGTAGCACTTATATGAATGGCTAAAATTAATTGGGGTTAAGGCGTTTAAAATTTACATTTATTTCGAGTTTAACTAATGTTCACTCGCATCTTGTTTATTTCAAGTCACTCGAAAATTATCACATGATACGCCACCATTATTGTCGATGTTAAGAGGCAAGGAATGAGATCTGCGCTCTTCTGCGATATTACGCAGCGTCGAATGGTAATGCTTTACCGACGTTTCGGGACAACGTGTAGGTCCCATCTTCAAGTGTCAAAAAGTCTTCTTGGACTTCTTAACCCTTGAAGATGGGACCGATACGTTGTCCCGAAACGTCGGTAAAGGATTATCACACGACGCCGCATAATATCCCAGAAGGGCGCAGATCTCATCAGCATCGCGGCGGAAGCCTGAAATCACGGATGGGTAAAGAATAGGCACCACCGAGAAGGTAAATTGATAGAATCGTTTTATAACATCGAAGTAATCTAAAATTTTGTGTGTATTTCTTCTATACTTTCGTATGGCGTAGAACTTCAAAAGACACGATGATCGCCACCAAGTAACACGCCTGAGGGTAACAGTATCTGCCTAATCATAGACGAGGAACGTAATGTAAAAATAATGTAAACCAGTACGACGTACAAGAAATATCACTGTGCTTTGAAGTTATAAAATATATTTAAATGAATTTTAGTGCAAGGTATGAAAGTGACCAATATTAAAAGAACCCAAAACTAGTTTTGAATACGTTCAAACAGAAAATACGTATTTGTTTAAGCCTACGCATAACATTATAATTTGTTAGGAAATGTGAATAACAATATTACGCGTCTCAGATAAGACATACAAACGAACGAACATTTGTGAATATTTTATGAAGGCAAGGCTCATAAACAAAACCTCTAAAAAGAAGTCACTCAACGAATATAACCAAATACAAATTTACAGCAAAAGGGATTTCTATACATGTAACAATGCTGCCAAATGCCACATGCGCCATACTCTACAGTTTTATAGGCTATCAGAGGAACAAAGACTACACGTTGAACTCCTGTTAGTGGTCAGCCCGGTAAAGGCACAACTTCCAATCTATTAACAGAAACAAAGCAATACCCTGTTAACCCCCCCCCCTCCCTTTCCAGCAAGGCTGTTCAGCCCAGAGTTGATTTCTGTGTAGTTTGTCTAAATCTGCAGGAGAGGTATTTTCCAGTATAACACGGGAGTCGGAAATGTTTTAAAGTTGAAAACAAACATCACTGTATGAAAACGTTGTCCAGTACACTGCATATTATATATGAGATTTTTATAATGTTTATAATATCTTGTTCACTAGAAGTTAGAGTTTAAACTGAAGGAAAGTTTACTGACTTCAGAACTAGTATTTGAAAGAGTAAGTCGCAATGTCATTTTTTTTTCTGATTAGCTAAAGTCAGCAGAATAACTGTTGGTTTGTCGAGAACAATTCACTTCCCGGAGAAACAAACATTTTTCTTTCGTGTGGGGTCCAAACCGGCTTTGAGACCGACGATGCTTCCTGCCCACTACGGAGAGTAGTATGCTCTTTCCCCAGGAAGCTGACCACTTACATTCATATACTGCCGAGTTTACGTATCAGTGCATGGATCTATACTGCCATTCTACCATACGCCTTCATGGGTTGATGCTCAACAAATGACAGAAACAAATTTAAAATTCTTATTTTGTAATACAACAGTACCGCGTAGTCCAACTACAATCAAGAATGCACAGTTCATACAAGTACTTAAAAAATAACTTAATTGAACTCTCCAACACGCTTTGGCCTCCTGGCTATCTGCAGGGATATTTTCTTATTTTAATCACATCAGGGCACTTTGTATTTCATATTCATCTACACTTCAGTCCTTTACTTATGTATCTCATTGTTGGCAGTGTATACATGTTGGAATAGTTAAATAAACAGTGTACGTATTTGTATTATCTAATTGCAATTTAGGGCACGTATGGGGGAAAGGAGAGGTGCATACAGGATTTTGGTAGGCAGACCTGAGGTAAGGAGATCACTTGGGAGACCAAAGCGTAGATGGGATGATAATATTAAAATGGATCTGCAATAAGTGGGATGTGGCATGGACTGGATTGCGCTGGCTGAGGATAGGGGGCAGATGGCGGGCTCTTGTAAATGCGGTAATGAACCTTCGGGTTCCATAAAATGCGGGGAAATTCTTGACTAGCTGAGGACCTGTTAGCTTCTCAAGAAGGCCTCTGCTCTAAGGAATTAGTTAATTGCAATTTTGACTTCCTTATTTTATCACAGACTAATGTCTTTATGTACAACGCACAGAAAAACACCTCAGATAAATTTAATATTCTTAAGATAGGAAGACCCGTATTTACTCTGTATTACACACCAATGAAATTAACTGCAAGAAGTAGAAATGTGCTCCAAAATCGAACTGTGCATCAGCTAGTAAAACCGTTTGCCAGGTATTAAAGAAAATAAAATTTTGGCCGAAAAACCCAAACATACAAAGTTACTTGGAGGACTCAGAGACAGATACTGAATTTTAAAGATATGGTATTCTAAGACGAAAATTCGAATAAAGTGGCTCAGAACGGGACGTGACTGCGGGCTTACGTGAACAGATAATGTAACTTCGGATATCCTAAAGGGCAGGGAATATTTCAATCAGCTGAGCGAATATTATCTTTAAATAATGGGCTTTGCTTCGTGCTATTACTTGCTTACTTGCTTACTCGGTTGGTTGGTTGGTTGGTTGGTTGGTTGGTTGGTTGGTTGGTTGGTTGGTCAGTCAAGTAGGTAGGTAGGTAGGTAGGCAGGCAGGCAGGTAGGTAGTAGGTAGGTAGGCAGGCAGGTAGGCAGGCAGGCAGGCAGGCAGGTAGGTAGGTAGGTAGGTAGGTGGGTAAGGTTAGGTTAGGTAGGTAGGTAGGTAGGTAGGTGGGTAAGGTTAGGTTAGGTAGGTAGGCAGGCAGGTAGGTAGGCAGGCAGGCAGGTAGGTATGTAGGTAGGCAGGTAGGCAGGCAGGCAGGCAGGCAGGCAGGCAGGCAGGTAGGCAGGCAGGCAGGTAGGCAGGCAGGCAGGTAGGTAGGTAGGTAGGCAGGCAGGCAGGCAGGTAGGTATGTAGGTAGGCAGGTAGGCAGGTAAGTAAGTAGGTAGGTAGGTAGGTAGGTAGGTAGGTAGGTAGGTAGGTAGGTAGGCAGGCAGGTAGGTAGATAGGTAGGTGGGTAGGTAGGTAGGTAGGTAGGTAGGTAGGCAGGTAGGTAGGCAGACAGGTACGGAGGTAGGCAGGCAGGCAGGCAGGTAGGTAGGTAGGTAGGTAGGTAGGTAGGTAGGTAGGCAGGCACGCAGGCAGGTATGTAGGTAGGTAGGTAGGTAGGTAGGTAGGTAGGTAGGTAGGGGGTAGGTGGGTAGTAGTAGTTCATTAAGATCACGTAATGAAACAAAACATAGAGGACAGATATTCCCTTGAACTCTTTTCCAACGCAGCAGAATGATAAAGTCGAGAAATTCAGTTGGATATTTGGCGTAAGGAACAATATAAAAGACGGAAATAAGCAATGCTGATATCCAAACGTTATAATTTGGTATCTAGCTATATTAAGGTTAAAACAAGGTAATGCGAAATATTTAATTTGTATTGTCTGTAAGAAAACAGGGTTTGCAAGTTCATAGACGTTACCATCCTTTCACAGACAGCTCTTCGTTTTCAGTACAGTAACAGAAGATTACTCAACAGCGTTTCCTTCCTCTTGTACGTAAAGTATAACATGTAAACCTTCCTAAGGGCAACAGCTATTATCGTCTAATTAACATACCTTAAAATGAGAAAGATAAACTTGCTTTGAAATATTTCTTAATAAAACACGGCTTGAAAAAAGAAACCAGTAATTATCCTTCAAATACAAAATTGATTACATAGCTAATGCCGCTACACTTTTCAGCTCGTATTACGCTACGCTCAAGTTTTACAAGATTGTATAAAACGAAAAATGTACGTCAACTATGTATGCAAAATTATTAAAATAGACAGCTCTTCACAGAATCTTGTTCAGAATGAATATGCCTTAACCTTTTAAAGCCTAGCGGTAACTTTACGTACCACCAGGTTTAGCATTAAAAAATTCTACGTGGTGCCCACATTGCGTTTATGTGTTTTGTACTGATCTCAGAACAAACAGCAACTTTTGCCTTATAAAACATTAAGAGACTGGTTTTTATAACCGAAGTGTAGTGTGTTTACAGCGCGGTACGCACTGAGTCCTTACCTAAAACAGATACGTTCCGTCTTTAAAGGGTTAGTACGAGCCAAAACATGTAGTTGCTGTTAGATTTTGAACGAACTATTGTTGCGTTTGACTAACACGGCGCATTTATTGGTTTCGTTATATACATCACGCTGACTGCTACAATTACTTGAACGACGCACCTAATATTCGTACGGATAACGTATACTTTCATCCCGGTGGCCGTGAGACCTAAGGGGTATGTCTGCGGATGCTTTACTGATAGGAACGCTGGTTCGAATCCCGCTGAGGGCACGGATGTTCGTCTGTTGTGTTCGTTCTCTGTTGTGTATGTAGCGGCCTCTGCGACGGGCTGATCTCTCGTCGCAGAGGAGTGTTACCGTGTGCGTGTGTGTATTTAATTGTCTGTGATGTAGTAACCTCAACAATGAGGTGGCCTAGGCCATAGTTG
The DNA here is from genome assembly GCA_013340265.1 of Coptotermes formosanus. Taxonomy (NCBI): domain Eukaryota; kingdom Metazoa; phylum Arthropoda; class Insecta; order Blattodea; family Rhinotermitidae; genus Coptotermes; species Coptotermes formosanus. Next base: position 109,333 of record BLKM01012379.1, on the reverse strand, counting down.
GGCTGTTGCGCCATAGGACAAAAGCTGTATTTTCATAACAAAGTGTACCAAAGACCCAAGATCAACAGGCCAATTATTATTGGTCGCAATGTCACTGTCAGTTTGACTAACGCTTACCAACCCTGGAAGGAGACACGTATCACCAGAGGGAACGGGAGGATGAAAAGTAGTTGAAGTTTTTGAAGGTGATGAACGCTCATGATGTGACATTCTGCTTTATGACATCCTGTAGTCTGAAAGACTATTGCCGTCGTTTCAGAAGAGTATACTGCCTCCATATTAGCAGTAAATAAGATGTATATTTCTTAAACGTTGGCCTACAACTGCCAGGCTACACGGCGTCATAGCCCAGTAGACCGCACGAAAGTGGCGATTATTAATTCAAAAGGAAATATTTGAGAATGGGCAGAAAATTTAGCTCAGTACTGACTCCAGACATTACAAATAAAAATCCTTAAAAACATTCCGATGCTTACAGCAGCAGAGCGGAATGTTTGCTACTAATTTACGCCATAGCGAATTCAGGCGCAGATACACAAATTTTTTGGAACAGAACTGCATGCAAAACCTTATTTCATTGTATTAACTGTTCTCGAGCTGAGAGCCGTGTCAATTGCTTAAAAACTTCCGACGCTTCAGAGACACTCAGTGTCCATCTTCAGGGAAAGTGACCACTTTCTCTAAGGATGGAGACTGAGTGTGTCTCTGAAACGTCGGAGGTATTTAAACAATTGACACGGCTATCAGCCCGAGAAGAGTTCACACACTTTCCCTGAGGGTGGAGATTGAGTGTGTCTCTGAAATGTCGGATGTATTTAAACAATTGACACGGCTATCAGCCCAAGAAGAGTTCATACACTTTCCCTGAGGATGGAGACGGAGTGTATCTCTGAAACGTTGGAGGTATTTACAATTGACACGGCTATCAGCCCGAGAAGAGTTCATGCAATTTTTTCGCCGTGAAAACTTGAAGACATGAAACATAGTTCAGCACTTCAGACCATTATTTGACACAAAAGTGTTAAAGATTATGCTACATTGCATAAGCCAATCGTCTACAAGATTACGAAATTGGTCGTTGTGTGTTCTGAAAGTAATATGAAGCCAACAAACATGTTCTGTGCAAGAAATTCAGAAAGTCGGCAAATAAATCAACTAAAGCGCATCTCTGTAGAGGACAGCTGCTGATAATTTTAATTCCACATGTCAATAAAGGAAACTTTCGCAAGAAACAAGACATGGTTGAAGACTAAATCAAGGGTCGGCAAGACAGGTATCTTGCTGAGCCTTGCCAAATTGTATTCAAACGGCTGTCTCAAAACCAAGCCCAGAACTGGGTGTGATATTACATTCTTCCACTCATATTCATACTTTAGTTCCTTCTAGCAAAGGACAGGCATTAATGAGGCTGCCATGACAGTTTGTATGGTTTATGCACTCACGTTAATGTGGCGACCTGGTTCATCCTCCACTAGTTGACGCGCGATGTCCTTACAGGTGCTGCGGGCGCTTGGTGTCACCTTCCCGTCATCCTCCCAGTATCGGCTTGGCGAATGAGCAAAGAGGGCCGCAGGGGTGGCGTGCGTCACTCGAGTGTTCGTCACCAAACCTGTCGCTTTACCTATAGGCAACAGAACCGGAATTAGAATTAGAATTAATAATTTTGAAAGAAAAAGATACGAGAACTGTAGGACAGTCCAGTCACTGGCTATAACAGGCGGTCGATTGATTGTTCTTAGCTTCACAAAGCTGTATAAATAAGCACTGTGTTGTCTGAATATGATTCTCATGAAAAATACCCAGACACTAATGTACACTGTGCACATTCAATTCACACAGTGGCCGCGTGGTCTAAGGCGGAGCGCTTGCTAGGATCGTGGGTTTGAATCCCACCGGGGGCATGGATGTTTGTCTTGTACAGTGTTGTGTGTTGTCAGGTAGAGGTCTCTGCGACGGGCCGATCCCTCGTACAGAGGAGTCCTACCGAATGTGGTGTGTGTGTCCGAGTGCGATCAAGTGGAAATAAACAACATCGACACCTACTGTGAGTAGGCAGAAGAGGGAAGGACTACGAAACGAAACGAAACATTCAATCCATTTTAGTGTAATACACGGCATCTAGTGTCAAAACTAGAAAGTAACATTGTTGAATGTGCTAAATCAAGCAGGATGCTTACTGATGCTGAAATATTATGAGATATTACGAATACTGAAGGAAACGCTAAAGAAACTCGTTTAGAATTAAATGCTTGAAAATCTATCTCGGAATAATATACGATGCTAATTGCGAAATATGGGCAATACATTGTGGAAGCTTTGTTATAAATCCTTCTGCTTCCCACAACATTGAAGACAAGGATATGTAAAACTGTCGTATTAACAGCTGTCAGACTGAACTATGAAGACGCAAGCAGCAGATCTGTACGAAGTTAAGGGCTGTCCAGTAACATGCCAATCAGGCACTGAGGGGAGCTAGATGTATAAATCTACACAAACTCAACATCATGCTAGAAGTGGATGAGCAGGCAACGCCACGTCCCGGCCACTTTACCCCGGGACATTTGTAAGAAAATTTAGTAAATTCTTAAGCAATACGACTCTTCGTATCGGTTGCATGTGTGTGAAGTGTGGTCTACCTTAAGAGAGGAACACAAATATAAAGTGCTTGAAACTAGGTTCTCCGTACAATATCTGGACTCAGCCAGCAATTTAACGTAATGCATGACGATGAGCTTTGTGCTTTGCACAGGTTACATTACAGTGTTGTCGGGGTAGTGCAGTTTAGAAGGCTTAGATTGCCTGGGCATGCGCGTTGGATAAATGAGACGAGGAATGCATACAAAATTTGGCGAGAAGGACGGAGGAATGAAATCTCTTGGGGACACTGGCTTGGAAGATCGAGGAGATGAGTTGCTAATATTAAGACAGTGCTGGAAATGTAGGGCGTCAAGATTAGAGGCGGCTACATGTAGCTTAGAATCATGTGAAATCGGGAGTTTTGTGTTAAACAGTGTTGAATTTTTGTGTTCTGGTAGTCAAGTGTGAGGCAGTTAAACAAAGGATGATGAAGCGAACAGCTCGGCCGTTTCACTATCCAAATTCGGGTGGTTTCTTTCATGCCCTAATATCGTAGCCAAGAAAGATAATATTACGTACAATTTAATTATAAATAAAAAACACTTTTTCAGTCATACATGTCATTTCAATACTAAACTTATTTTCGCTACTACCGTAATGCTTCTTCAGACCAAATCCATCATTTCAGAAACAAAGCCAATTACATACCTTCAAACGGAATTCGCAAACTTATTATCAGCTATATATTGATGGTAGTTTTAACTGTCGGAATGTGTATTTGTTAATGTTATAAACATGAAAACAACACTCCATAAAATGTAGTTTTTTGTATTTATAATACTTCTGTCAGTCGGAATGTAAGTCCATTAGTCACTTTTACGCTGATAACATTTGGACCGGTAAAAATGCGGAAATCCCAGTGGTCGCGCGGTCTAAGGCATAGGTCTGCGGCCGAGCGATTGCTGGGATCCTGGGTTCGAATCCCACCAGGGGCATGGATGTTTGTCTCTTGTACAGTGTTTGTGTTGTCAGGTGGAGGTTTCTGCGACGGGCTCATCCCTCGTCAAGAGGAGTCCTACCGACTGTGGTGTGTGTCTGAGTGCGATCAAGTGAAAATCAAAAACCCTCTACACCTACTGTGAACAAGTAGGTAGAATAGGTAAGGACTACGAAACGAAAAATGCGGAACTCTGAGGAATGTAATTACTAAGGAACGGCTCACGCGCATTTGACTGAATCGTAATTAATTACGCTTTCTCTAACACAACAGGCTGTCAAGAACAACAAATCCACACTAGTGTCAACCAATCTGAATACTGATACAACACGGGCGTCAAAAGACCTGCATCAAAGATCATCAAGAGTTCTACACCGTTTGATTCGTAGTAAATACAACCTCTAAGTAAATCTGGCTCGTTGTTAATCTGTTCAATATATCTGTTTATTAATTAAACTCTTTTGTTTAGCGTTTTAGCGTTGAGCTTGTTCTTGCTTACTAAGCAAGCCTGTCATGAAGTGCATTAAACAAAAAATGTTTTACACGACTAAGGTCGTTAAACTCATGGAGACAATGTGTGTGTGTGTGTGTGTGTGTGTGTGTGTGTGTGTGTGTGTGTGTAGGGGGTGGGGAATGCATCATGGAGGGTTAATTTTCCTTTTAAAAATTGCGAAGAAAAAATTCGGAGATTCTTGTACCGAACCCATTGCGACGTTGGCAATTCTAAACTCATTTATAGGCTGTCATAATTTAACACCTTTATTACAATGTGCCTCTTAAAATCCCATATATGCGTATACTCGTATATACTTATTTTATATTTACCAATACACGTAGGCATGCACTGACATATTCAGGCTATTCGCATGTTCTGTACTATTAACTTATACAAATGTAAACTGTAATGACGTGCCTCGGAGCCTGACCTCCATTCATAGAAGGAATTCTCCTCGCTAAGACAAACTATAATACTAATAATTTTGTGCCCCACATGCCTACGTGTAAGATTCCATTATCGCCACTCTCTGGCACTGATCTTCTGAAACTCTTCGTAACTCCATGCAGCAGCGTCCTTCCTGAGAAGTTAACAGGTCCTCGGCTAGTCAAAAAATTCCTCGCATTTTATGGAACGCGAAGGTTCATTTCCGCATTCACAAGTGCCCACCACCTGTCCCTGTCCTCAGGCACATCAATTCAGTCCATGCCTCCCCATCCCACTTCTTGAATATTCATTTTAATATTATCCTCTCATCGACACCTATGTCTTCCAAATTGCCTCTTTCCATCGTAATAACCTAACAAGCATCAATGGAGCTCCATGTTATATCGAAACTAAAACTGTGCGAGGTGCAATTCTTCACGACTTACTAACCCCTCAATATGAAGGCAGTACGTTCCTTCGAAAGGTCGGGATCCGATGGCCCCGTGACGCATCGTCACACCCCAGAAGAACGGACGCCTCAACACTAAACGCATGCTTTAAAACGGATATTTCATTTTCACAGTGCAGTCTGTAATGTAAGCTTGCGGATAAATTCCTCTTTACCTTTCCTCACACGCAGTTATTTATAAAGATCGTTATTATGTAGCGCCTTCAATTCCTATTATAATCGTTTGAATGTTCCCGGAATCTGTAGGCTAGACGCGTAATGTTTGCCAGTTTTACGTGTGTAATATTGGTAATTCGTTCCATTGGATAAACTTAGCCTTGAACACAGAATCATTTGATATCACTATAACTACTGCATCCTATTAAACTAGCAGACGCGTGTAAGCGCTGCGGTGTGCTAGACTGAATTTTAGGACACTAGTTATTGTAGTCTGCAGGGGATTTTCGTCTGGGTTACACTAAAATACTGTCATTGTATACATCAGGCCAGTGTTTGCGTGTAGTGTTATCTATGTGTGTTTGCTGTTAACTGAATCAAAAGTTGGAGAAGATACGATTAAGTACTACAATGACGACAATTAAGAACAATACACTCACTCACATCTGGACAAGACGCGATCACAAACCAGGTTAATGCAGCCATTATAGGGTAAAATGTGTACACAAACCGGCAGTATAACATCTACTGTTAATATATATGGCAGCTGATTGCCCTTATTGTTTTATACAAATAGTATTAGATTGTATTTAAGTTGCAGAAACTTGTGCCAATAAGAAAGAAAAATCTGAAACCATTGTTTTGTGCGTACGAGATTTGAAATGAAAATAGAATTAGTAATATCCGACTACCTTTATAAAACAAATCAGTTCCCATTGACGGGTGTGAAACCATAATTTTTCATTAGGGGGAGGGGCTATACACAACTATATTTGATTTTAAAAAGTATATCATAAATATCACGTCATATATATATATATATATATATATATATATATATATATACAGATGTAACATAACGTTTGCAACGGTGGGTATGTATACGTAGTAAACACACTCAATTTAAATCACTATGTCTATTATTCTTATTCTTTTAACTTCATCTGAAATTTCCTAAGTTTATTTTAATCTTTTAAATTTCAACGTTCTAGTCATCAGCCAATTTCACTTGCTGATTTCGGCTGGATGGTTAATCGCGTAAAACGTTTGACGTCATCATGTCTACAAAATTTGTTTGCTTTTTATACATTTCAGTTTGGGAGGCTGCATCCCGGCAGCTCCCGCTTTGGGTGTGCGCCTGTCCGGTAATTACGTTTATTTTATTCTAAAGGGAAATATTTATCACCGCCAACTTTTTCTGAACTCGAAAACTTAAAATATCAGCATCCTACAAAATTATAAATGAAGATGCTAAGTGATATGATGATTGTACACTCAACTAACACAATGCTGGATAAGAACGCATTTTTTTCCAGTGTTCTAAAAATTTACAGAATGAAAATAAAACATTCAGTGATTTTTTTTTTTCAAAATTATAGTACAAGTACAGAGCTACAAACATAACTTCATCGCACATACAAACTAGGAAACAGGCCCGCCATATCAAGGGGTTAACATAGATATGAAGCTGTCTTTCCATAAATGTTCAAGTTCGTGTGATGATATTCATTAAAACTCTAGTGTCATAATATCCAATGAGAGTTAAATTGTATATATGAGATTGTATCAATGAAAGGAGTATATGTAATTGCAGACAGAAATGAGATTTGTGGAATTTAACAGCTGAAATTTTAACGGACCTAATAACAGTTGTTCATAATACGTGCAAGTATAGTCACTCGTACATGAACACGTGATCAGTCAGTTCAAGTAACTGCATTTACCTGCTTGCTGGGCCCAGTCGAATAAGGAGGGAACGCGTGAAGAGAAACTCGAAAAGCAGTTCTCGAAATGGCCACTAGAGTCGAGTCCAACAGTTTCGAAATTCGCCTTTACACCACACAACAGTGCTGTTGCGCAGGCGGACGACTCGCCGATTTGAGCATCGGAATTGTACGTCTGTAAACAGAAAGGGAAGCATGTCAGACAAAGGGTTCAGAAGAAATGCTGAACTGTAACAGTTTCTGTACAGTGAAAATAGATACGTTCTGGATCATCAAAATTCACTTTAACATACTGTTCAAACGTTTGGGCTTCACCGAAAAAAAAAACTAAAAAAAATGGGTTACTAAGTCGAAGATTTTCAGTTCTGTACTTAAAAAATTAACTTTACAAATCTGTATATAATTTCACCAAGGATATTTTAAGCGTGTTTCAAAAAATACAAATTCAGAATGAAGCAATTCGACGTTTTACATCTGTCCATTAGAAAATTTCTCATTTATGAATAAAAACATCGATTTTTAATATAAATTTGTCATGGCAGAAGCAAATTATTTTGCGTTATTTCTACTTTTGTTTGGTTTCGGAAATCTCTATGCTTAAAGACACATTTTAAACATTACTTAGGCGTTACACCTTCACTAATCTATTATGTGGTCTTAATTTACGGAAAACTCTTGTTTCGTTTTAAGTACGAGCCAAAAGATACGCTCATCCATATACAGTGATGGAAGAGTAAACGTGTAAAATAAGCGATCCAACGTTGAAATTGACTACAGTCTCCCTCTGACACCCCTCAACTCCTGTGTCAGCATAAGAGATAAAAGCAGTTGGGACAGCCTTGCCTCACCACCCGAATTAGGGGCCCTGTTTTCGAAGTAGTTACCACCTGTCTGTCACGAGTGATATCTTGACCCTCACAGGGGTTTAGCATCACTTTATTCACACGTCAGTTTGACATGAAAAGCGTAAACTTGTTAATTCAAACTTTACTGAATTTAACATTCCCAGCCACAACGTAAACAGGAGCAAAAGTTAGTACTAAATTGTACACACGCTTTGTTATTTATCTTTTTGTACAAAAATAAATCAGACCTGTGCTTGTGTCTATTAACCTTTTAAAGCCTAGCGGTAACTTTACATAGACCAGGTTTAACATTAAAAAATTCTACGTGGTGCCCACATTGCGTTTATGTGTTTTGTACGGATCTCAGAACAAACAGCAACTTTTGCCTTATAAAACATTAAGAGATTGGTTTTTATAACCAAAGTGGAGAGTGTTTACAGCGCGGTACGCACTGAGTCCTTATATAAAACAGATACGCTTCGTCTTTAAAGGGTTAAAGACTAAAAAAATTAAAAATGTTTACCGTTACAATGAAGGACGATACTGTGGCTTTAGTTTTAAAGGTCATAAAGGCATCACGTTACTTTTGAATATGATGGAGCGTATAAATTTCAAAATTATCCATATACGTGAACCCACCTACATATTTCAGCCATAAATTTCCATCCTCAGGAAGACCTCAGTACAAAGAAACATATATCAGTACATCAGTTATACATGTACAATGTTAAAAATATACAACAACAGCTCTAAATACAATAAATATTGTGGCTAGTATGATGTCAACATATTCCTGGTTAAAATTATATTATTACATTTACGTATATATTTACAGTTGCCAGTATTTATTTTTAACGCCGTAGATGTAGCTAAAATTGATGTATTAATATTATATATACCCCTCTGTAGTGACGTCTCCCTAAGGATGGCGATTCATTGCTTATTGCTGAAACCTGTAGGAGAGTTCGTGTTTTTGGATAACTTATAGTTTTATTTTGGCGTACATTGCTGCATATACCCGTAAATGCCTACAAGCAGAATGCATGGAATGAATAATGTAATAATATAAAATATGAAAATACAATCTGATATCAGGCTTTCCTTACCGGAAACCCGGTACCTTAAAAGTCATTAACCGCACAGAACACAGTAGTTACTACGTCACCTGCTGGAACATTTACAAATTTTGTATTTTTCACACGAAACATATTTCGGATTTCGTATGACTTTCAACACAAGCATCTGACTGGTCTTCATAATGGACAATGGTGAGTGTTAAGCGGACGGCGTCAACTGAATATTTGTGTATTTGCTCCACGAAACTCCTAAAGACGCCATTTTCGCCATTTTAACGTCTTCACCCTCACTTTCATTTTCATAACATTTCTATCAACGGTCGAACGGGCGAAGCCTGGCGAAATTCTAACAAAGTGATGCTCTTTCCCATAAACGTAACTTGGATAATAAAACGGAGGGGGGAGGGGGGGGACAAAATTGACTGAGGACATTAGGAACTTTATTTTACAAAGGAATCAAATTTGAAGGAGGGAATAATTAGTCCCATAAAATGTAAGTCCTTTTATTTTCTTTTTTCTGTCTGTTTTATGTGCCATTACTCAATTCAATAACCAAAAAAAATTGTAGGTTGAAAAATATTGGGGAGGCATTTGCCCCCCTTCTCCCCCCCCCAAGTTACGCCTATGCTCTTTCTATCCCCACCGCTCTCACCAGTATTACAGCGTCAGACAATTCGTAAACATTTATGACAACGGACAGTCCCGTGCTCCCGTCCGAGAGGAAGGTCAGAAAATAGCAATAGTTTGTGTTCCATGTCCGTGCACCGTATCATATGAAATAAATAAACACCAACTAATGCGCCAAAATATATAATCTTTACTGCTAAAAACCTCCTACATGTTTCGACCCTGCTGGGCCATCTTCAGGGAGAACAGCTTTGACACACTATGGTGGCGTTTGTACAGTTAAGTGTGAATGTGCCCCAGGTTTCATCCTCCGTTTGAGAGACTTCGCGTTCTGTCCGCGGTCTGCAGACCGCGGACAGAACGCATTCACACTTAACTGTATAAACGCAACCATAGTGTATCAAGACTATTCTCCCTGAAGATGGTCCAGTAGTGTCGAAACATGTAGGAGGTTTTTAGCAGTAAAGATTATATATTTTGGCGCATTAGTTCGTGCTTATTCATTTCGTAATAGCAATAGTCTTTATCATAAACAAAATCTCGTTATGATCCCCAAGACGGGTTCGACGGAAAGACTTCGGAAATGCTGCAAAGTGTTAAGCACTGTCACACGTGAAACTAATTTAAACTAAAACTCCTAGCTGTCTACCTCTTACTTCTAATGCAATGCACGAGGGAGCTTTAATTACTGTAAGATGCTAACAAAACACAGTAAGAAACTCTAGCTCTGATTATTTAACTTCTGAAATCAACCCGTCAAAAAATTACTATGTCTACCAATTTTCTTGAAGAAAGCACAAAATTCAAATCCCCTAGTCACATAAACGTAAGTCTTATGCTACATTACGGAAAGAGAAGGGCCTTGCGGACGTAACGACCGACGGCGTGTTCATTAAGGACGTTTTTGTGACGAAATATTAATAATTCCGCTACTTTGAATGGTCGGAAACCGTTCCCGTTATTTCGTTAGTTCCGAAATATGGCTTCAGACTGAAATGTACATATATATATGTGTGTGTGTGTGTGTGTGTGTGTGTGTGTGTGTGTGTGTGTGTGTCTGTATATATCCATAGTTTCTGTCACGTAGAACTTTCAAACACTGCAAAACAAAATATTACACCCAGCAAACTTCGTAGTGCATAAAATTGTCAATATATTCGCAGTATATTAAATACCGTAAGATTACTTTAAAGGGTACATCACAGATTACAAACCCTGCAGTAATAACAACTGACAATGATTTAGAAAGGTACCTACTGCGATATCCAGTAGCCACAATATTACCTTCAGTTTGGATAATATTCTCATGGAAGAATAAAATACGCGTACATACTTTATAAAAGGCTTGAGCAAGTGATGTTAGTTAGACCTATAACAGCATTTATTATTGCGGTCTGCAGTAAAATACAATTAAGTGCTGGTTTAAATACATAAAATTACTATATTCATACCAAAATATAACAGTTTATCACGAGGTTGTGTGCAATAAAACGCAATATGGCATATTCAGAGTCCACATGGTGCACCTTTCCTGCTGTCACAAACACCTACACGAAGATGCGCAATCGCTGGAATTCACACCAATCAAGTACATTCCGTGCTGTATTTTTAAACAGAATTGTCTTTACAGATTCAACTGAAACTTCTAGTCCATGCATGTTAATGCTACAATTGTGGGCGGCCGACCTAACTGATAAATGTTTATGCCTTTGGTTGGTTTCCATATGCAAGTGACCTTAAAGAGAACAGTTAGTTACATGCTGTTTGTGTGTGTCCCACCGCGTCGAGCCGCATGTATGTAGTTGTGCATCATTTCCTGCCAGAGAAAATTTCTGATAAAACAGAGCTTTAGGAATATAGGCTATGGCTTATTTAGTCGCAGGAAGTGACAAACAGATGGAGAAAACTGCGTGAGGAACTTCACAATTTGTACTCTTGACAAATAGTAGGTTTACAAAAATAAGGAAAACAAGATGGAAAGGACATGTAGCACAAATGGGGAGCTCAGAAACGCGATCTTATTGTTTGTCGGAAATCCTGAGGAAGGTGGAGCACTCTAGACACAGCTGTAAACTGGAGGATAATATTAAAATTGTCTTCTTAAAAGTACAGGATAGATTTATCTGGTTCTAGATATGGACAAGTGTGGGCTGTTGTGCACATGGTACTGAACCTTCGGACTCCATACAACTCGGGGTATATTAAATATTTTAGGGAACATCAGCCTCTCAAGGAACATTATGTTCCGTCCAGTTAGCTAATTTTGATCTGTTAAGACTGCTGTCCTTACCAAACTTTACGTGCAACATTTTTATATAAAGATTTCTAGGTAACACGTACGTACAGTAGAGAGAAGTCTTAGCAGCCTGTTTCCATAATATCCCATTGCTGTTACACGCATATTAACCAGGTAAGACAGACTGGCTCAGAGTTTCAAATGACCTTAGGAACGTGCGTGTAACTAGAGGAATAACTCATTACAGATCTCTTAAGGACGTGCTTTTCACGTAATAGTTAAATATGTGTATGTACATTCCTTCTTTCGAACCCCTCCCCCCAATCTAACGAAGAACAGAATGTGGTTCACATATTTTTTTCACGGCTCGACAACCCTAGTGGGTCTAGGGCTCCTATATGAAGTTCCTTGGTCACAGACACACCACACTCGGTAGGATTCCTCTGTACGTGTGATCAGCCCGACGCAGATATCTGTGCCTGACAACACACAACAGTCACAAGAGACAGATATCCATGTACCCAGCAGGATTCGAACCCGCAGTCCCAGAAAGCGAGCGGCCGCAGACCCACGCCTTACACAGCGCGGCCACCGAGATTGGCTGTTGATAGATTACTAAAATTTAATGAGATACACAGAGGTGACGAGAAACATTTTAGATATTAACTGACAGTATATAAATGAAGAAACAGCATGCAAGAAAACAAGCAGCTCCAATAAGATCATAGAATTAACCGTTTAAAGACGAAGCGTATCTGTTTTATATAAGGACTCAGTGCGTACCGAGCTGTAAACACTCTCCACTTCGGTTATAAAAACCAATCTCTTAACGTTTTGTAAGGCAAAAGTTGCTGTTTGTTCTGAGATCCGTACAAAACACATAAACGCGATGTGGGCACCACGTAGAATTTTTTAATGTTAAACCTGCTGATACGTAAAGTTACCGCTAGGCTTTAAAAGGTTAAAACTTTAGGTAAATGTTTATACAAAATAAAATGCAAATGGAAAAATGACGTGACAAAAAGAGTGCAAGGTCTACAACAAATGAAACAGGATGAATTGTAAGTAGAAATATATGAATATTTACATGCGTAGAGTTAGACGATTTTCACACCTGGGAGACTGAAGTATTTGGTTCAGATTATTATTAAAAACAAAGGATGTTCACTGGCAAAACCCCGGTGTTACCAATTACATTACGAAATGTAAACAAAACTCCACCACACATTTCTTTCAATTACTGTGGGCTGCGTATATTTCATTTCATGTTGAACTGAAACCCTAGCCTTACATATTTAGAGCATGATATTAAAATGAGTTTTACTAACAGACTCTTCCCACATCATACTGTACGCAGTGCGTGTGCATCATAAAGACCAGTGTGCTTTGCTGCTTAGATAAACCATCACAAATTATTCTAAGCAAAATACGGAACCCATATTGTATAAACAACCTGCCGAAAATGCAGAATGTTAATGCATGTCGTACAACATTAAAAACACAGTACCTTAAAGGGTTACACGTGAACCAAGACTGTATGAGGCAGTATGAGGTGTGACTTACTGTAGGATACAGTGGTGCACCTTGTAAACACTGCAATGGATCTTAAGATTTATTTACATATTTCAAGGTGAATATAATCTAATGAGATTAAAACTCACTCGTTTTAGCAAAGAAACAGAATGGTCAGGCAATAAGGGAAGAAAGTCTCCTTGGAACTGCTTTAAATGTCGGGACCTAATCATCCACAACCTCTGCGTCAAATTCCAAAAGATTTGGACCTTCATGAACTTGACATCTTCGATATCAAAAATACACCGAACTGCTGCGAATTTAAGATGTCCTCTAATTTAAGACGCAAGCCATGTTTAAAAAGGGATTTTTAGGAAGAAAAAAATATTTGGACGCAAATGCATTTCAACCTCCGTAAAATTAACTAATCTTTTAAGCGAAGCCACTTGTTCTTCAAGGAAAATGAAGTTTTCGAGACATTCAAAAGGTGAAAAATAATACATCGAATTTAAGACGCGCCCTAATTTTCAGTTCGGATAAATATGAAAAAAGTGGGTCTTAAATTCGAAGTAATACCGTAAAAATGCCAGTAATTTGTCTTACGAATGACGGCGCCTGCCGATCCCTTGCCCATGGAGGTTATCTCCATGGTAGTCCAAGACAGATCCATGTACAAAACCAAAATACAATTTCGAATACACCACCCGATCTACCATTTTCGCACAAAAACACAACACATTTGACAGCCCCACTTAACTGGCGCAGGCCGCCCGCTAGCACTGTGCACTCGCGTTCAGTCCACACAGGGTAAATTGACTGACTCAGTGGTTGTCTCCAGGTGGGTTGACAGCACGGGGAGGGGAAAGGACATGGCAACCTGAACTAAGATCACAGAATGCTGTACACTTAACGCGAAAGATCACCTACAGAGGGCCTCGGTCGGTTATCGAATTCAGAGCCGCTGTTGTGGCTCGACTGCGTACAGCGAAGGACATTCCGTCCAAGAAAACATGCACATACCTAGGGGGGTAAGTCAAAACACTACAAACGTTTTAGCAGCTAATTAATATAATGCAGAGTAAGTCGGTAAATGTTCGTCATTTTTGAACGTACTGCCATATTTATCATACTTCAGTACATGCTTATAACCCATGCTGATGTCCTGTGCCTGCAGCTACACACAATAGGACCTCGATTTTCTTTTGGGATTTTAAGGATTTCATTTGACCCACCATTTTATAATGCAGTTCATTCGTCTATTTGCATTCCTAAAATTATAGTCGTTTATTCTGAGGACCTGCTGAAACTAAAAAACTCTCTCTCTCTCTCTCTGTCTCTCTGAGCGAACTGTCGAGTTAGTTAACATTAAACCGGGCGCCACATTTGATTTTTTGCCTTTGGCGCAACAGCCCCTATTGGGTGAGTGTCTCCGTATTATTGAGGCTTCACGATCACACTCAGACACACCGCACTCGGTAGGGCTCCTCTAGACAAGTGATCAGCCTGACGCACAGACCTCTAATTGCCAACACACAACACTCACAAGAAACAGATATCCATGCCCCCGGTGAGATTCGAACCCACAATCCCAGCAAGCGAGCGGCCGCAGACCCACGCCTTAGACCGCGCAGCCACTGCGATCGGCGCCGCATTTCTTTACCACTGCTAATTAATAAGAGAGAGGGCGAGGAATTTCTTGACTAGATGGAAGAATATCGACTTCCCTAAAACGCTGTACTACATGTTAGTTGCTCTATGCAGTGGCGATCATGTGGGGTGCAATATGAGCACTTGGAATGAATAATTTTTGGTCTCTTCCAAGGCACAAAAGATGGTATTAATTTCGAACGAGGGACGACACGCATGTAATCAGAACTTTACAACCGTAAATTACATAATGCCCACTTAGACAAGGGTCTGAAGACACAATACAAGTACAAACATAAATTTCTTTTGATCTTGATAAGTTATCAAAATTTGCAGGTCACCATAAATCATTAGATTTAAGATATTTTCTTCCTTTCTGGTAAATCCCTCCACCAGTGCCATGTAAACTGTTGTCGGCTTTGTCACTATTGGATGACCAATATTGTCATTCCACGCCATAAAGCGTTTTCTGCCACCACAAACTCACAGCCCTAATACTCGGCTTAGCCTCGCGTCAGGCACGTGAGTTATGTAACTACTGGCCGGCGCCTGGGTTCCACTGTCCCTGGGGATAAACTCACCACCAACGGAATTTCAAACCGATACCACTTCGAATATATACTCCCCTCCTGTGTAGCGAAATCGCATAGGAGACTAATATCCAGAGAGTATAAATTTAAATGGTTATCTACAGAGTATTCTCTTTTGCTCTACTTCTCTTGAGATCCTCTGCAAGTGGAAGATCATCTGAAAAACAACACGGGTCTATTACCAGAGAATCTATGGCATTTTGTGTAAATCAGTGCGTTCTTATTCTGCGTTGTATCAAGACAACCTGTTCTCAAATTTAGTATGTTCCATGTCCGTGCACTATATTATACAAAAACACTAATCACCAACAAATGCACAAAGAGCGTTTTATCATCAATCGTAACACACTCCTACATGTTTCGACCCTGCTGGGTCATCTTCAGGGTGAACTTTTTTGTTATCGTTACACTAAGGTTGCACTTTACAGTTGAGTGAAAATGTGCTGTTGACTGTGTAGTGCGTTGTTTTTGGAGGCGTGAACTCTGCGGTCCCGGCCTGCAGGACGGGACCGCAGAGAGTTCACGCCTCCAGTACACAGTACACAATCAACAGCACATTCTCACTCAACTATAAAGTGCAACCTTAGTGTAACGATAACAAAAAAGTTCACCCTGAAGATGACCCAGCAGGGTCGAAACATGTAGGAGTGTGTTACGATTGATGATAAAACGCTCTTTGTGCATTTGTTGATGATTAGTGTTTTTGTACAACCTGTTCTCTTTATTCCAGTGGCGTCCAGGCTCTTAATAGTTGTTCTCTATCACAAAAGAGAGTATTGTACTCAAGGGAACTGAGTGTTCAACACAGTTTCACTCTGCAAATCATGCTGTTTATATAGCAGCCGGTATGTCGCAGTCGGCACAGGAACTAGGCTGCGGTCTGCAAGACGGGAATCACGGCGGCAGCCGCAAGAGGTTTTTGACTTCGCCAAACATCAAGAACGCTTAAGGGGAAAGTTCCGCCTCCTATTAAATGGATACCGGGGCCTCTTTCTCCGGGAGTAAAGCGACCGCATGTGACGCCCACGAATCCCCTCCTTACCAATATGTCTGTACTACAGCGATGAAAAAACTGCGGCCCGCGGTCAGCATGCAGCCCTTCTAATTTTGCAATGCGACCAGTGATTTAATTTCAGAAACATGGAATAAAAAAGATACGAAATTCGACGACTAAATTTTTACCCGTAGTAATTATTCACAAATACGTTGTATTATCAACAATACAACAAACGTTTCGTACCAGCTATGAATAGCATTTACATCTCACATAAAAGTAACTACGGCGCTGCTTTGCTTCGTTGCTTATAGGTGTAGGAACCGGAAAGCAAAGTGCTGGCTAGACCTAAGTATTTCAAGACACAGCATGTGTCTCGAAGTGCTTGTATTGTACAAGTCTCTGCCTTTCCATTTCTGTCCTTTTCTCAGTCACAGTGTAATAGTGAATGGGAAAGCTATTGTCATTTATGATAAACAAGTAAAAAATTATCCGTATTATTTATAACGTGGCGCGCAAGAGTTATTTCTCTTAGTTTGGCCTCCGTGAACCAAAGGTTGCTCCCACTGCTGTAAGGAATGCATAGGGGCAATTTGTATGGTGTTCGTGCGCATTAACACGTTTTATTTGTGGCGAAGTAAATCAGAAGCTGAACAGTGAATTTACAGTAGCAGCCAGTATCCCGATGTTATGTTCCACAAAATACGTTTTACTTCCTTCATACAGCAGACTCTTCCTTGCAGAGCTGGAGGTCAGTCAGATGGTCAAAACTCGTCGCAATTTTTGGAATCCTAATGTACTTAAAAAGGAAAGAGACAAGGAATTCATACTGACTTATTGACGGAATGACAGTTCCACTTGGAAACCCGATATAGATGTGGGGATATGAGATTAAAATATAAATCAAAGACGTACTCTGCAGTGATGAGAGGTGACTGGAAGCAGAGCCTACACAGGCTGATATCTACAGCTAAACCGCATCCTTACCCTAAGAAATAATCAATCAGAATTGAAGGCCTCAAAGTAAGACTCAAAATAGACGTCAGAGCCATATGGTTGCCCCCATTACGAAGAAAAATTAAACGTAAGTGCTTCGTGGTTTCAAAAGTGAAAACTCATAAAAACGTAAGAGATCTCGACGGAATCAACGAGTTGCTCCACACTATAGAGAAAGTGACCTATAGAAGATAAAAAGACTACTCGTACAGTGATACGCAGATCCCTGGAGTACACGTCTTATGTACTCTTCTAACAGTATCAAGTTAATCTTATACAATTTTACAGACTTAAGAGCGAATACGAGGGGTTGTAAGACCGTCTGGCATTACACATTATATAAGGAAAGCCTCCCTCGAGCATAATATCACTTTCCCGTACAAAAAAAAAATGCTACTTTGTTTAAAACGACTTTCACGTATCGATTTCATGGAACTTAACGAACGTGGTTACATGCTGGTGTCATACTGTGAGGAAATGATGGATAAGCATACGCAGGATTACGGTGGTCCTGATGGTTTTACGTCGAGTGATACGATGGGGGACAGGTAAAACGCAACTGAACAGCTAGATGGGTGGAGGAATGCTTCCTGTCCCCGTAAATAATAGTACCTGAGTTCATACGATTGGTCTAAGTACCACGTGAATTACACACTGAGTCAGTACGATCCATTAACGCTGGACAGGACAACGGAAACACGTCTTCATACGTTTGTTATGTGTACTTTTCTTTTTCAGACTGAGGATGAATTCTAAGGGACTGATACGTTACGCACTTCACGCAGCGTGGACATGAGATTACTTAAATATCTCTACGGTGAAAAGACTACTGAAGGCAAGATATAAACGTGTATTGCAGTCTAGAGTGAAATGTCATCATCAGCATCATCAGTACAATTTTATTCAATATTATGGTCTGTACTAAGTGTAAGCAATGTCAAAACTTGCCAGAAGTTTGGTATGACTTCAGGTCTTTATCTTCGCCTTCGAAATGCCAGAAAATCTCCTATACGTGAGTTTAAAAATTGAGAACAAAGACAGCCACAAAGTACGATTCGTCAGAAACAGCTGTACAAATGTAATCGCGTCACCTGGCGGATTTCAGATTGGCAGTTATCCACCACTGCACAATTCATGTTAACCGCCATGGCAGGTGGCATTACGAGATTATTTTGATAAAGCTTGGACACCATTATATTTAACATCTGTCGATCCCCGTGGTCGCGCGGTCTAAGGCGTGGGTCTGCGACCGCTCGCTTGCTGGGATCGTGGGTTCGAATCTCACCGGAGGCATGGATGTCTGTCCCTGGTGATTGTTGTGTGTTGCCAGACATAGGTCCCTGCGTGGGGCTCATTACCACTCCAGCGGGGTCCTACCGAGTGTGATGTATCTAATTGTGTGTGATCGTGAAGCCGCGTGAGGGGAGGCCATCACCTAAATACGTGCCGAGGCGCCACAGAAAATATTAACATTTAAATTGTTGTTTCAGTATCCACCTCCATTATATTTTTGTAATATCTAATGTAGTAGATGGCCTTCAGTGGTTTTTATACGAGGCATAAAGAAAGTCTTTAGTCCTGTGTAGCTTACAATCCGTGCAAGCAGTTTCTAGCACGCTTTTATTCCCTACTTACATACTGTAGCAGGAGTTAAGACATTTAAACATTTCAACCACAGTCAAACTAAAGGACTACACATTTGTCCCACACACTCTACGTTTGTGTTCCACATGATTCTTTCCATAAACAGCAATTTGTTTCCGTATAATGCAAGCAGACTGTGTTCTCTGTGATATAGGAAATGACCCATTGTTTATAATGTAGACTAATATGTACACTCATTTATTGAGACCTCAGATGGTGCAAAGCGTATGTATAATAACGCAACGGATCGAGTTAATATAATAACACATAATCCTACACCTTGACATTACGCTGGATAAAGAAATGCAGACTGCATTCCATGAAGTACGTATAAGCAGTTTTGTACTGTTTACCTTAGATTAGCAGCACTTGCTGTGATATGTTTGCTTTGTGTAGAGCACAAACTCGAGATGGTCAGTGTATGTGCTTTCAGCAAGAAGACTTCCAAGGCTCGTTGCATGCTGCCACAGGTTTGCACGTTAAAGTAACACATTAACAGAAAATTACAGGGGTTCAGAGACAGTACGGTCTATAAGCTGCCTTGAATTACATTTCGTAGATCGTCCAGCTGACTAGGTATATGCAACTGCATTCAGGTTAAAACAGCTGGCATATAACTTGGGAAAAAGTGATTAAGGAAAACATGCGGTAATCCATTCATTCCGCAGTCTGCTTAGGACAGGTCCACAGCTTCTTCCAAAGCGAGTTCGCCACTGAGTGCGATCTAGTGCTTCCTCTTTTAATTTCCAGTATACCCACTTTTCCTTAACGTCATCCTGTAGCTGCTTGGTTCTTCTTCCTCGTGTTCCCGTCACTTATATCCTTTCTTCTATCTTTCCTTCAATAACGTGTTTTAGAAGGCAGTTCCTAAGCAAGTTGTGACCAATCCAGTTAGCCTTCCTTCTTTTTATTGTATGCAGGACGTTCTTTTCCTCCTTGACTCTACGTAATACATCTTCAATTTTCACAGATCGGTCCAAATGATCTCGATTCTTCTCCAGCACCACATTTCAAAACTTTCGAGGCATTTCTGATCTAATTTCCGAACTCTCCAACTTTCAGCCCCATATAAAGCTATGCTCCAAATGTAGCCCTTTACTAGTTTTTCCCCCCTAAATCCTACTCCAAGCCAATATAGCTCAGTCTGTACAGTGACTACGCTGCAGTGTGAACCGGACTCCCATTCCAGCAGGGTCAAGACATTTTTCTTTTCTTCAAAACGTCCACACTGATTCGTGTTCGCATTTACACATAGCCTCCTGCTGTATGGGTACCAGTACACTTTGTCCGCATGTAATGTGGCTGGGCCGTGAAACTGCCGAATCGCCTCCAGCAAGTGCTGCTGTTGAGAATCCCTGCAGCTATAGCTACTCTCCCCT
Organism: Coptotermes formosanus; assembly: GCA_013340265.1. Classification (NCBI taxonomy): domain Eukaryota; kingdom Metazoa; phylum Arthropoda; class Insecta; order Blattodea; family Rhinotermitidae; genus Coptotermes; species Coptotermes formosanus. The sequence goes on along the minus strand of BLKM01012379.1, from coordinate 88,942 downwards.
TCATGACGTTCTACTTAATTAAGCATATGGACAACGTTACTTTTCCTACGTAATTAATCTACTAACGGTCTAATTAAGCAACTACGAGGAGAGAGAGGAACATTCTGCGCACGTAGCGCTACCTCTCCTTATCATGATCCACCCCCATGTTTACGGAAGCGGAAAATGCCTAAACGTGTTTATAGAAGCACGACACTGTGTCCTATCCCGAGCCAGATGTATATACGCCTCCTGTACACCCTCACACCAAATTTCTTTTTAATACCAGCTTTAGAATAATCTTTCCCTTTACGCTTATGTCTCGAAAGTTGTCTTTTATTTTGCCGAAATAAACATTTTTACACACTTCTTTCACTCATACGTGCAAAAAGCAGCTTTCATCTCTTCTTCCTCGATTTGATGAAAATAATGTTCGTTTAAATGCATAATGCTGCATCCTCTCACTATGTAATACTCTCCAGTCTCTCCTGTTACTTGCTCTGCTCTAAATCCAAGTATTCTCCTTAGACCCTGTGGCCAAGTACTCGCAGTCTCTATGCCTCCCTCAGGACAGACATCGAAGTTCCACAACCATGCAAAACTGTAACAAGCTATGCATACCAACTTAACCTTTTAAAGCCTAGCGGTAACTTTACGTATCACCAGGTTTAACATTAAAAAATTCTACGTGGTGCCCACATTGCGTTTTATGTGTTTTGTACGGATCTCAGAACAAACAGCAACTTTTGCCTTATAAAACATTAAGAGATTGGTTTTTATAACCGAAGTGGAGAGTGTTTACAGCGCGGTACGCACTGAGTCCTTATATAAAACAGATACGCTTCTTCTTTAAAGGGTTAATATCGTTTACCTTACGTCGCATATTTATACGGAATGGAAATAAATGTACGTAACCATTTTTTTCTGTTTGGAAAATTAACCTTGCAAATTGTCAAGACAGCTGTAGGACTCTCTTCGGAATCCGTCTAGTGGTCTAGGAACACACACGTAACATACTTAAGTAGCAACCTGCGTCACCGTCACCCTTGGAGATTACTGCCGTCTGTGATGTAGTTTGGTGGACAGATACAGAGGCCTGACGGAAGCAAGGGTACCTGCCTAACATCTACAGCCCGCAAGACAGCAGTGGTCATCGTCATTGCCAACAGAACTTCACACATCCCGTCATGAAACTCCTTCTGTTTTGTTCAGGTTAAAAGGATTCCTTCGGAAGGCCAGAGATAATCAAACCTTGGTTGACGAAGCACTTTCAGGATTCTGCATTCGGATATTCTTTCCACGTATTCTACCGAATTTTTCTTGACGGGTACTTTGTTACTGTCACAATATTTGTTACTCCCCATACTACTTTCAACACAATTATGACCTATTACTACACTTACGGCCCATTATTCTATATCGTGGAGTCGCTCCGTGAACACGTTTCCGCAACTATCGTTTCTCTTTTCTTTGCCGAACGTCAATTATTCAAAATAACATTCAGAATTATGTGTGATTATTATTACATAGTATAATTTTACTAATATTTTCCCTCTCTTTTTTCACAGTATTTAACAATACCAACCATTTAACCGTCAGACAAGTATTTACAAAGACGTACAGTGGGATTTCTTGGAAGGCAAGAAGGAATGGTATGGGGTGCTATACTTCAGGCTCTCACAGCGGTGTTAATAATTCAGCTCTTCCAGATTCCATGTAGACTGGTAGGCCTGAACAGTTACCAATCAACACTGCACCCTGTCCTAGAAAACTTGAATCTCTACTGCTGTAAATACTTCCCACAAATTGATTACATAAGTGGTTGTGCATATTTATGCAGTAATACATATTATATTTTAAAATTAATATATTCCTTTATACGGCGTTGAACTAGACACTGTGAACTCTTAAAAACGAATTAACCTTTTAAAGCCTAGCGGTAACTTTACATACCACCAGGTTTAACACTAAAAAATTCTACGTGGTGCCCACATTGCGTTTGTGTGTTTTGTACGGATCTCAGAACAAACAGCAACTTTTGCCTTACAAAACATTAAGAGACTGGTTTTTATAACCGAATTGGAGAGTGTTTACAGCGCGGTACGCAATGAGTCCTTATATAAAACAGATACGCTCCGTCTTTAAAGGGTTAAGGGTGTTCAATTTTAGATGATCTGAGGGATTCGAAATCATATTTTAATTATGGCAGCGTGCATTTCATACAAAGAAACTGTGCATATAATTCCGGTGTTACGGTAAAAAATGGCCAAAACGGGAGTAATATTTATACACTTTTATTTGGAAATCTCTTTGGAATAAATTAAACCTCAAACACGTTAACGTAATTGGCCTTCTGGCTGTAGAATTGGCACATTAATAAAATAGAATTGAATTGAATTAAATAATAACAATTACTTTCGCGCACTTCGTCTCTGCCATCTTCGAGTTTCTTCCTATAGCCTACCCAGAATTATGAAACTTTTATAAGGCATTAACGCAGTAAAGACGCAAATGTTTTTATGCTGTTGCAACCGAAAACAAAACAGTAGCAATCCTTTATTACAAACACAGAGAACAAAGCTCCTAATACATATGTAAAGGATGATTTGCGGGAGGGAAAAAAACCAACCCGACTCTTTTAAAATGTTCTATTTTGCCTCCTGATGAGTTTAGTAAGCAGTGGCAAAAACAGATGTAAACCTACATCAGACAGTCTTCCCTGGAATCCCACTTGTTACAAAATCCATAATTGCCCTGCTGTAGTGCAAGCTGCTAGTTGCCGGCCTCTCTCAGCTGATGCCCGGCCATTTCGTATAGGATTTGTACTGGACAAACTGGAACTGACATAGTTTCTCTCCGGAACTTTGGGCCCCACGTCAACTATCTTTCCACCAGCGGTCCATACTCATGCGTCCATTTCGAGGGGTGTACAATGGGTTCGTCAGAGGCCAAAATTTCACAAGTGTGTAATCTCCCCCGACCATGCGAATAATAACAAGACACGCAATGTACGTATAACGTAATATTAAGGCGCGTTCGCGTAACCATTGTTGCCGTGGAAAAGCAAAAAGTGTGACATATTCTGTGTGTGTGTGTCTGTAGCCTTAGTTACCCAGCATGCAAAGCGCATGTGCCCTATTGTATTGTTATTTGTAGCCTGTCTGTCTCTACCATATTTTTCCACATTATCTCATAAAAGGTATGATTTTCGGAAAAAAAGTTATTCAACATAAAATGTGTGTTTTGATTTTCTTTACAACTTTTGTCGGAAACATTTCTCACTTAAAAAAGATTCAGCGAGATATTGTCATAAATGTAAAAACGTCTTCATGTAAAGTATCCGTTATTCTTGTAAAATTTTAATGAAACTTCAAACTTTCGCAACAGATTTTAGAAAAATACTCAAATATTAAATTTCATGAAAATCCTTCCAGTGGAAGCCGCGTTGTTCCATGCGGACAGACGGGCGGATGGACAGACAAACACGACGAAGCTAACAGTCGCTTTTCGAAATTTTGTGAACGCGCCTAATAAAAAGGGAAAATCGACACAAATGACCAAACAGAGTACCAGAAAAAATGTACTAAGGTTTTTGGCAACAGCAGTATTAGGCCTACACTTGAATTTCCTTAAAGCACACAAATTTGCTTCTTATCCTGATGTGACTGTGGGCTACAGTCGCTCTGTTAAAAAAACCACTCAGCTTTCCTGATAACTTTGCTAATGCGTTAACACAGACAGTTTAGCAATTACTTATCCATGGCTACTTATCTTGGCACACATTTGGTCGACACGCTTTTGATATAAGTCTGATCACGAATGAGTGTTTCCATGAATTCAATAAATAATTCAATAAATAATTCAGGCTGTTAAACGGTTTTAGGATTAGTCTACTCCGTGTACTGTAGCAGAAAAGCATTGGTGACAGTAATTACTAGCGAATCATAAAGAACGGACTTCTGTCTTTACAGAATGTGTACATTATACAAACCGGCAGACACATATGGTGTACTCATTGAACTCTGCACAAAATTTTCGACGAATAATATCAAAGCGTACAGATCCATACTACCTTATTTGTTGTTACCCTGATCTAATTCCAGGTAAAGAAGTCCTTTATGAGAAGCTGTAACACGTCCAGCCAGCGAATAAATTTTTCTGTTTTTGTATTCAACTCAAATGCCTTCTGTGTTGAATATAAGGATTCTTACCGCGTTAAAAACATTTCACCACTCGGCACAAATTATTACCTTGAATAACAATTAAAAAATAAAGTAAACGTAAACTTGTCCCAGTGCACTCCCTGGGGAAGTGGAGGTATAGACCCACACATTCTCAACTTCAACACGGATCGAGGTGATTGGTTAGGTTTACGTCACGGTAGGTTTCTCCTCGTCACTCTTTGAATAAGAGGCTGGGTAAGCCCCAGGGCCGGTATGGACGCTTTTGAGGACATAAATTTTTCTTTCCCTCGCCTGGAAACGTAACGCGCTCCTTTGATTCTCCAACCCATATCCTAGTTTCTATCCTGACTAAACTAATAAGCAGCAAATAAAGCTGTCCGTGTCCACGCCATGAAGCCATATAGGGTAGTGGAGGTATACCTCCACTCGTTCTTAATCTCGGCACTAGATGGACGTCAGCGGTTAACTTCACATCCCGGCGTCTATACGCCCTCGGAAACAGCCACTGGTATCCACCGAACAGGAGGCTGTGTGGGTCCCAACGCCGGTCTGGACATTTTGAAGGTAAGAAAAATTTATCCCTGACGGGAGTTGAACGTCGGATCCTACAGCCCGTAGCACAGTCTCCATATCGCAGTATCCAATAAGACAACTGTAAATAACAAATGCTTACATTTATGTGTTAAAGACATCAGATGTCGGTTACATTCAACGTGGACTAAGTTAGGTCTTGCCATTTCTTTCAAAGCGCAACCATACAACATGTAACCAATTTTAAAGCATTTTACGCTCTCAAACACCTCGAATGAAGATCCGGGTCGTTAATTCGGACATAATCAGATAAATGTATGCAACATACACAAAGAAGTATTTTTTTATTTGCAATTTATTGCTTGTGTCGAATTTCGTGTTTTGGAAAAACAAACAATTCGGATGTGTCAGTATTAGGATGTAAAACTTTATGTTTGTAAATACTTGATACAAAAAACCGGTTAATAAATACTGAATGTTGTGGCAGCGCTGTTACACGAACAAATGTTTACGCTAGCAAATAATGGAATTTCTCTTCAGCGCTATCTGCTGTCACCACATAAAGAATTTAACTTCACACAATCTCGTAAATATTTAGCTGCTACAGGCTTTGTCTTAAGCCTTCGAACATAACATCGCCTTCCCCTAAATCTCAAGCGCAAATCCTTATTTTCCAATATCCCAAAATTTGGAACATGGCAGTCAAAGGAGACGGTATGAGTTCGATCAACTTCAACAGAAAATGTCATTTAATTTCCTCCATTGTAATGTTCAAAAGCTCCTCGGTTTCTGAAATAGGTTATTAGCCTCCTTTGCTGCCCTTATGGGTACTTGGCACCGCCATGGCCCACAGTGCGGGAACAAGGTGTTAACGAGGCTTTAAAACATCCGCCTCCCCCCATTATAACGCTTTTAGGCGTGGATGAAGAATATTAACAGGGAGCCAAGGCGCTTCAAATTTGCTAACAGCACAAGTTAATATCAGGAGTAATCTAGATAGAACATATCGCGTTGTGTTACCTGAATCAGTAGTGTGACAGTCACTAAAGCAGTCAAAACAACTTTATGGTTGTGTGTACTGCTTTAAATATTATATTATCAAAACAGGGTAAACAAATTAATACACTCGTTTCCTGCACTCTCTGAAGGCGCTAATTACATTAATAATAAACAGAAAATCATAAAGTGTTTTATTCAGGCTCGTTATGTGTGCCGCGCAGTTGGTTGAGGCACTGCGCTACAAACCGGAAGGGCGCGGGTTCGATTCCCGATGGTGTCAGTGGAATTTTTCATTGACATAATCTTTCCGGTCGCACTATGGCCCTGGGGTCGACTCAGCCTCTAACAGAAATGAGTACCATGACCAAAGGCGGCCGGTGCGTAGGGCTTACAACCTTACCACCTTCATGTGCCGACTGTCTAGAAATCTGGGAGCTTCGACCTGTCCAGGCCTGTAATGGGACTGCTTTATGTGTGTATATGCTCCCAACAATCATAACATTTCATTTTAGGTAGCTTACAATATCTGACTTACTACTTATGCCGATAAGCATTTGTTGTTTATTGTCTATTTGACGCAATTTTATCAACTACATATATATATATATTACACAGGTGAAGAATATTACTGAAAGACATCGCTACCGTCTCTGCGGCTGTTTGACTGGTGTGAGGAATGAAACCGAAGAACTCTGAATGCTGCACAGGGTTTAGACGCCAGCCCTTTACTTCGAGGATTTGAATAAGGGCAATAACCGCTACACCGCAACCTTCGTTATATTGGAAAACGAAAAATAAATAACATTAACGTACTGTATGAAGCCGGAACACATTAACTAAACGATGACCACATCATCGACGTGCTTCTCCGACCCGTAATAATCAGTACGCAGTGTCCCTTCTTAGTTCTCAGTAGCCAAAGCATGGGCAAGTCACAGGACTTGGAGTGAAAATTCACCCAAAAAATGGCTTTTAAAAATTCAGTACCTGCAGCAGACAAAAACTGTACCGCGAACGACTTACAAAAACAGTACAGTTAATATTGTTCAGGTAAGTAATCACGTTTATCATAAAAATCCTACGAAATTTGTAAGAACACTGCGTGAGCAAAATGAAGATTTTTGTAGTGGTAAAATATACGGTATATATAATCGTCCCTTTACAAAATAATTCAGACATTCAGAAGTCTGTATAAAACATGTACTCTCATAAAAATATGGCCCTTTATTTTCCAAAATATAGTCAGAATAAGCAGACAGGCTTTAGGTAATTTTTGTGTTGCTAAAAAAAAAGTTTCAATTTGGAAATTGGAATCCGGATTATACATGTATACCACAACGCCATGAATAAAAAGAAAAATGTTCGCCTTTCTACTACCGCGCTTTTAAAAGAAAGTTGTTTAACCCCATCGGCTTAAGGCGAAGAGAGCCCAACAAATCCGCGAATAACTTCCACCCACAACAGAGTGGTGGTCTGGTATTCCAAGACGCTGCATAAAGAGAGGGGCGTACATCAAACGGCTTCTGTGTGAATTACTAGGGATGATGCAAAGAAAGAAAGAAAGAAAGAAAGAAAGAAAGAAAGAAAGAAAGAAAGCAAGAAAGAAAGAAAGCAAGAAAGAAAGAAAGAAAGAAAGAAAGAAAGAAAGAGAACACAAAGTAAGGATACACACAAAATAACGGTCACATGTAGGAAGGTGAGCGGTTCGCTGGGAATACTGGAATATTTTTAGTTGATATATTCTGAGGTTCAAATGTAATCAGAGCGTTAATGAAGACGGCATACACCGACTGTAGTCTACGGACATTGGGCGGTAATATATGTAGCTCTAAACATGAAGGAATTTTGGCACCTTTCTCCATCATACGCGCTAAAGAAGCAAAGCCCGCAAAGCTGTCCCTGTCCGCGCCATAAAAGCACAAACAGCGAGTACGGATACACCCCCTCTCATCCTTAGTCTCGCCACTAGATGCAAATGTGCGGTCAACTTTACAGTCTGGCCGCTTTATCACCGGGAATGAACGCCGGTACACACTGAATACAAGGCTGGATTAGCCCCACGGTCGTTCTGGACATTTTGGAAAGACAAAAATTGTTTGCCTCTGCCGGGATTCGAACCACGAGTCGTCCGACTCCTAGCCTAGTCACAATGAGAAAAACTCTGTCAAATATTTTTATAAACCAGTGTGTACACCTGTCTTCCTTCCATTATATACACAGTGCAGCCACTTCTTCCTTTCCGTATCATTAGAATCACTGGCTAGAATTAATGTACATTTTACATAGGACTCAGCATCACTACATACCAGCTGAATGTGCTGTATTTGTCAGACTTCAAAATCAGTGCGCATAATAAATTGTTTTTTACGGCGAATCTAGTACCCCAAATTGCATAAATATTTTCGTCGTTGTGTCGTTACCTACCAATATGTTTTCATTTTCTCTGACAGTGTTCGATTATTTACACCGACATTACTTTGGACGTTGTCCGATTCTCTGAAGTGTACCTGATACATGCTTACATGGCATTCAGAGTTGACCCTGACTCTGGTCTTGTTTGTCATTATGCTGACACACTTTAGTACAATTACATTCTATAAAAATTCACACATGTAATAAAAACTTTAATAGCTCTAAAGTAATTGTATCGTACAAAAGTCTCTGAGTATAACAAAGCACAAAAGAACATCATACTGTGTTGAACTTGTCGGTACAGACTACAGATGGATATACGTAAGAACAACGGGATGGGAAACCCAAAGACGTCTGTAGGTTGTCCAGCTTGCCCCATCAATAAATAAAAGAACAGAAAGGAAAAAGTGTTAAAGTGCAATGCAAATTATGCACATTTATTAATAAAACCAAGTGCTGCACAATTACGTTTGTATACTCTCCGACATGTTTCGGCCGTAACTATTCGGCCATCTTCAGGGAGAATGTTTTTCCTTGACAAAGCAACATATGGTACATTAATACTTATTCGTATCTATATTTACATTCACTGTCGTGTTAAAAGCTTATGTTAAAATTATTGTTGGTATATATAAAAAGCGGTTAAAATCTATTAAAATTTGTATCCAAACATTTTGTCGTTTGTATCAAAAGTGCCAACTGTGTACTGACAGTATAGAGTTGGCACTTGTGATATACACAACGTGAGTACAGTCTTGGTTCTCCCCACATATTGACGATATAAGCTTTTAATACGACAGTAATTGTAAAAATGGATATTAGTAAGCACTAATATACCATATGCTGCTTTGTCAAGAAAAATATTCTCCCTGAAGATGGCCCAATAGTTACGGCCGAAACATGTCGGAGAGTATACAAATGTAATTGTGCAGCAGTTGATTCTATTAATAAATCTGAATAATAGTTAACTGCTCGGAAAATGTACAACATTAAATGCAATGTAAATATTTACTTTAACAAACAGTATTTAAGGAAACAAGATGCTGTGTTGAACTTGTCGGTACAGATTAGAGGTGGTTATACATACGCACAACGAGTCGGGAAACCCGAAGATCTCTCAGTATAAGTACAATTATATGAAGCGGGAGAAGAAACAACTGCCGGAACGTCGTGTATGCGAAGTTTACGTCAGTAAGGAACACCGCGCGGTGTAATGCTGGCAGGTACTATATCTGGAATATTCAGCTGCGTGGCTTATGCCTTTGTACAAATTTTCTACTAAGCTGGACATCAACACCATATCCTTACACAGTGTTCATAACACAGTTCTTTTATGTGACAATAAATTTCGTCCAAACATACCTTCAGATAATATGGCAGGGAACCAGTTTGCAGAGCCAGACCTAAATTAGATGAAAATATTAAAATGTATTTTAAACAAGGAGGGTTGCCTACTGGGTTTATTTGGCTCAGGACATAAATAAATGCGGGATCATGTTAATGCGGCAATGAACTCCCTGGCTTTATATGTGGTGCGGTGAAATGCCGTCTCTATTTATCGAGAAGGGCTGCACTTCATCGAGTTCGCTAGTAGTTAACACAATTTACTAATGTGTCCTCACATACAGCAAGATTTATACATAACGGAATTAGACACTCACTGTGATTAGAAATAGGCACAAAACCTTTCAGCAAGATCCGTCTTTGAAATTATAATATAAAAATTTCAAACAATATTATCTTCTGTCTTCAGGCTTTCATGGCGACAAAATTGTATGAACTCTTTTCGGGCTGATAGCAGTGTCAATTGTTTAAAAACCTCCGACGTTTCAGAGACACACTCCGCCTCCATCCTCAGGGAGAGTGATCTGGCTGATCATACCAAATCCGTCGCCTATATACTATACTGTACCGTAGTATATAAGCGACGGATTTGGTATGATCAGCTAGTATATAAGCGACGGATTTGGTATGATCAGCTAGTATATAAGCGACGGATTTGGTATGATCAACTAGTATATAAGCGACGGATTTGGTATGATCAGCCAGTTCACTTTCTCTAAGGATGGAGGCGGTGTGTGTCTCTGAAACGTCGGATGTATTTAAACAACTGACACGGCTATCAGCCCGAGAAGAGTTCATACAATGTTATCGTCTTATAAAACACCTTAAGGAAATTCTCCACAACTAACTAAAATATTGTACCTTATTTCGCTTCACGTATGCTTTGTTCGTTGTCGGACCTCTACAGATTTCACGGATATGCGACACAGTAAGACTCTAATTCATGCTGTTTTGACTGCTGTTTCTCTTTGAGCTAATTTACAGCTTCCTTCTATAGACCTATGCAACTGTATATGCCTTACGACAGCAGAAGGTGCCTTTAAGTCTATCAGCTTGATACCGAAACATATAGCCGTGCGACATTCCAAGCTTATTATAAATAAGAAGCTCTTCAGATGAGTCACTTCTTCGGACGTTTCCTGTAATCGTCTTTATGCTCTGCAGATGGCCCGTATAATTTGATCCATCTAGGCTGATTGTGTATGGAATGGAGAGGCAGTTCGTTTTCAAAATGTTTTCCTTTTTGGTTAAACGAAATGGAGTTTGAAACGTCGCCCTTCTCAAAGAATGGAAACCTTAGTTTGAACACGGAGCGGCATCTTCAATACGGGAACACATCGATTTTCTTGTGTACAGAAGAGTACCGGAGCGGGGGACGGGGGTGTGAAGGCATTTTTATTCCACGTTCATCCGAAACAAAGGGATGTACATTATTCGAACGTGTTTTGTTTGGTGAATTACTGAGAAAAAATCGAGAACAAGTTACGCACGAGAGTAACTTGTTTTTCTTTTCTTCATCAACAGGCACTTGTGAAAGTGAAAGTAATACATCTGTCCTAACGAAACAAATACAAGCCCCACTCTCAGTTGGTACACTAATGCGTACAGGGAAGTTGGGGAAAAAGTTAACGGGGAGAATTGTGAACGTCTATGACAACGCAGTGTTTTGGATCCATGTCACGAGACATGGAAGTAACTTCGCTAACAATTACACACGGGGTTCCCGATCGACTATCTATGCCACTGTGTGACAGCAGGTGTTCCTTGTGTTTCCGCGTGAAAGAAGAGCAGCTATTTTGTCGCAGGATTTCTTTTGTTGCCGAAAGGGTGATAAAATCTAGACCTTTATATATCACGTCCACTTCGAGAGAGGTCTAAATTGGTAAATGGTAACAAGACAATGTCCAAATGGAATCACAAAATTCCGGCGTCCGACAATGTCGAATCTACAAAGTACAGTAAAGTTGGCATTACACCACCTCCCTCTAGTAACCTGTGGCATTAATCTTCCAAAGCCTAGCGGTAACTTTACGTACCACCAGGTTTAACATTAAAAAATTCTACGTGGTGCCCACATTGCGTTTATGTGGTTTGTACGGATCTCAGAACAAACAGCAACTTTTGTCTTATAAAACATTAAGAGATTGGTTTTTATAACCGAAGTGGAGAGTGTTTACAGCGCGGTACGCACTGAGTCCTTATATAAAACAGATACATTTCGTCTTTAAAGGGTTAACGTGGGGTGTACAGCCTTGCCTGCGATTTGCATGGGTGTCGTGCAGATTGAAGTCCTGGACGCACCGACATTGCTCAGTACGGATAATCCGACGTTGTGACTGCGCCTACGCATGAACCTCCACGCTTGCATAAAGTTCTAAACCAGAGCCGTGAAGCTGGGGTTTGAATTCCAAATACTGCCGAAAACGAAGTTTTTTGGGCGCGTTCGCACAGTCCGAGAAAGAGCCTATTAGCTTCATCATATCCGTCCCTCCGCCTGTCCATCTGTCCGCATGTATCGGCGCTGCTCCGACTCGATGGACTTCCGTGAAATTTAACCTTTTAAAGCCTAGCGGTAACTTTATGTACCACCAGGTTTAACATTCAAAAATCCTAGGCGGTGCTGAGATAGCATTTGTGTGTTTAGTGTGGATCTCAGAACAAACAGAAATTTTGCCTCATACACAATCAAGAAATTGGTTCTTATAACCGAGAGGGACAGTGTTTACAGCGCGGTACGCACTGAGTCCTTATATAAAACAGATGGACTTCGCCTTTAAAGGGTTAGTAATTGGGACAATCAAGAAAAATCTGTCGACAGACTCCAAATTTGTTAAAATTGGACAGAAATATCAGCCACTTTACATGGACACCTAAGTATGTTCTGTTGTTGCCGGTGACATAAATTTGCCATAAAAGCATTGCTGCACAGCACTTGATATTTTGCACTGATGTGCAGGTCAACAAGAACACAGAATGCACTGTTGTGTTTCCAATGTAAGAATGGTTACGCGAACGCGCCATAATGTTACGTTATACTTTCATTACCTATCTTGTTAACTTATTCACGACCTAGGCTGGTAGCAAGTGAAGAACTAAAGGTACGTATCCTAAACCAAGGCCCGTACTGAATGGCTGTATCACAGATCACTAATATTAGTGCGTTCCTGAAGAAGACGGATGCGATGTTTTACAGTCGACACTGACGCAAAAATTCCTAAACCCTACAATGCTCTTCATCAGTCCAACCAAGCGCTTGAATGTACGGTACTTCGTTGTCGGATATATTTGAAAAAATGATAGAAATTTAAGTGTTTTTTAGAACTACGTTCTTGAAATAAAATACACGTCTCACACTCAACCTTAAATTACACCTCCCATTACTCATTAATATATAATGTTCATCTAAATTTTATACTTATATTCAGTTCTTACCTCACAAAGAATATAGGTTGCACCCTTAAGATTAGACATAATTTTGGTTTTATTGTATTTCATACTACCTTCAGAACTGCTAATTTCAAAACGTATTTCTCCACATACTAATCCTTTAAACGTATACAAATTACCGTGTAAAGCAATAAATATTTTCCATAAAATGCTTATCATTCTTTGAACGAAAAATATACTGAGAAACACAACATTGTAATATAAGATACAAATATATATATATATATATATTACATTGTGTTATGTGACATTTTTCGAACTTTCAATTTACACTTAAAATCTCCACTGTTTTCTCTTCATCCTTCTCTAACTCCTGTGAAGCAATAAAGTGCGCAAGGTACTGACGATGCTGACAGGAGAATTTACATGTAGAATGGAAGAACGCTGTCTCTTACAATATCTAACCCCTGTATTCCTTCAGTTCTCTGTATTAAACTGCCGCACTCCTGTTCCAATGTAACCTTCTCCAGACACATTAAGAACATGTTCCTTCACAACTGCAACACATGTCTCTCCCAATAATTAGAATATGAAGCCAATTACCCCATTTCTTGGGGCTGTATTTCTTCAGTTTATACAGCAACGTCAAGTGTAGCTAAGTTACATTGGTCCTTTAGAGTCATGATACAGACTTCAAAGTTAAGTTCCTTGAAACCGATATAGGAAAGTGCTCGCTAAAGAAAACTTATAATTGCTTCTGTAGAGGTAACAAGTTACGGCCCTTTTCCGCTGGTTGAGATACATCGCATACAGTAAAACCTTACGCCATATTTTCCTATCTTCAAATATTAGCACATGTTTTATGTTCGTTTAAATTTTATTACTGTGCCTTCTTTACACAGAAAGCGTGATGGTCAACTGGTTATGGAAAATGCGTGGGAAGTGTCACGGAATGGAACTGTGATGTTGCTTAGGTATTCTGTTGGGAATACTGATTAAATATTAAAAACCTGTATAAGAGGGATAAAGAATATTGGTCCAGTTTAAGATGTTATTTAGGTATCTTTAGGGAAAGAGAGTAGGACCTAAAAGCCCGAGAAATTTACATCAACCACAGATGAATTTAATCGTAGTTGATGTAAAATTACAAATTAGATCTACGCAGACAAAAGCTGTTGTTAACCGTCAGGCATAATCTCTTGTTGCTACTTCTCTGATTAGTGTGAAGTTTTGCATTTGACACAAAAATTGAGGTACAATCCTAAATTAGGATTTTATCCTAAATTAATGTACTACCCTAACTTTGTCCGAAATTAAGGTAATATCCTACATAAAGGCGTTATTCTAAATTCAGATACTGTATTGAATTAAGGCAGTATCCTAAATTACGGTACTAAACTAAATTTAGACTTCGTCTTTAAGTTCCGTTACTACACTAAATTAAGTCCTTATAATAAATTAAGTTACTATCCTAAATTATGGCCTTATTCCTAATTAAAATGCTGTTCTAGGCATTGTCCTAAATTAAGGTACTATCAGAAATAAGGTCATCATACTAAATTAAGTTCATACAGCTGCATTTTCCTTGAGGAAATCTGGAAACCAGGAAACATAAGCCAGGGTACTTCATGCTTCGCAGAATTTCTAAAAGGGTACATCCCAAACACAAATCAAAGCCATTAATTTTTGAGCGAACTTTTTCAATGAACTCATGTTTAATATTATGATTTTATTTTATACAAACAGACTGTTGTGTACGAAGAAGTATAGCCAATACACCGTATTGTCATACAGCTTTTAAAACTCACACGCGCAGTTATCAACAACACATGTGTCACCACTCTTCAAACGGTACACTCTGCCAAGCGCTAAGCCTGCACACTGTTTTTCTTGTTCCGCCATGCAGATTATAACCGTTCCTCAACACGACAGTCCATCAGCTCTATCATCAATAACGTTAACCACAGAAACATGTCGCTGTGATGAATTATGTATTTCCTTCAGGGAGACTGCTCCTGCATCTCCCAGTCCCTTAACCCATATCAACAAGCGGACCCGAGTAAAATACATACAAACTTTAGTTGTATGCTTGTATAATTATCAGAAGACCCTCACGCCACTGTTCACTGATGTATGTTCCGTAACTCATAGGCAGTTATTGATAAATTTGAGTCTGAGGCTGGTGAAATCGCGCAGAAGTGTTTGCACCCACGAGGGACAATGCGACAGGTTTTTTTCTCTGACTACTTCATTTTCATCCTGTCAGCATCATTCCACCAATGCTCCGTATTCATAACTCACGCATTTACGGCCGACGCTATATAATATTAGCAAATGACAGCATCGTTCAATAAAACATTTCGGTTTCTTTCAGTCTCCCCCACACCGGGAGGTATAAACATTTTCTACAGGCGTGTGTGGCTGTAAAGACTTAATAGCCTACTTTTCTCTTGCGTCTAGTCTCTAGTCCAATAGATGCAAACAGTACCCTATTATTATTGCTGTTTCATTTGGTTCTGTGGAATAGTTAAAATTTACGTACATACTTTGTGAAACCACTCTGAATTTGTCAAAGTTTGCGCTGTAACGGCTTTTGCATTCTTTAAACTACGATATTTTAAATCTAAACGCATTAGACAGGTACATATATGTTCTATCTCCATACGAGATTTAAAATTCATAGTTACAATGTTTCAGCAGATACAGTCACAAAACTGAAAGAGAAACAACATTTTGCCCTGCAGCCATGCCGTTATTTCACAACCTACAAAAACAAACCGTAACAAAAGTCGTATGGATTTCGAAGGTCCACTTGCCACTGGTAATTGTACGTCACTTACCAAATGTACCTCCCGTGTTACCTGTCCACGGATCATTCATATTGTTACTGGTGAATTTTAAAACAGAAGTCACATAGGCGTAATCTTAGCATTCCGCCGTTGTGTAAATGAGATCTGCGCTGCTTTTGGATTTTATGCAGCGTAGAATGGTAGCTTATTATCGACGTTTCGGGACAAACTCTCGGTACAATTTTCAAACGTCAAGCTGCCCAATAACTTCTTAGACTACCTGACCAAAAGAGCGCAGATCTCAGAAGTTGGTGTGGCTTCTGGCGGCTTATAAAATTCGTAACAAGTTTCGTAAATATCGGTCAACTTGTTCAAAAAGATAAAATGAAGGGAACACAAAGAAACACACGAACACAGCATTATGATTTCGTGACCTCAATTTTTAATTTTTAGGAAAGGAAAGTAGGTAAGTAGCAATAAGTTCTGGTGTTCTTTCTCTGTTAAATTCATTGCTATAGCAAAGTACACATACAGCAGTGTGGATCAAACACACTCTTACTCAGAACTAATACGTCACTACCAGTCGATATTCCTATTAACTAACTGTAAACTGTCAGTGTTTAATAAACCTGTACGCCTACTCGTATTTTAACGAGAACGTGCATGCAGGGAAGAAAATCACAAACAGTCTTATAGCGTCGCTTATTACTGTCTTGTGTATAACAGTCTTACTAATTAACCTTCAAAGCCTAGCGGTTTATATACACACACACACACACACACACACACACACACACACACACACACACACCATCAGGTTTAGCATTAAACAGTCCTACATTCTGCCCACAAAGTGTATTTATACGTTTTGTATGAATCTCAGAATGAATAGTGGCTTTCTCTCCATACAACATTATCGGATTTGTTTTTATAACCGACATGACGAGTGTTTACTTTGCGGTACGAATTGGATCTCGAAATAAAACGGATTACGTTTCATCCTTGAAGGGTTAAACCAACACATAGACTTTACTTGGGAATTACCCCAAACTGTCTACAATATGCCTCCTACTTATTTCTACCCCTCTTGCGCCATTGTCAAATTGTACCGATTGCAAGAAGATACGAAGATACAGTTTTGCATATATATCATAAAAAAGTATGAATTAAAAGATTCAAAACGTTGTAATATTTATATCGCACCAGCGCTTTTCTCCATATTTTTACAAAAAATATTTTAAATTATTTAATGAATAACTTTGCATGATACATGCAAAGTTGTATTTTTCTATCGTCTGCTTGTGAAATAATACTCCTTGATAAGGGCCGAAGATTGGTAGAAAAATGAAGGACGCTTACTGTAGACAGTTAGTGGTTATGCCCTAATGTCGTGTATTTGTGTTTTAATTAATACAATTGCTTAAAAATATATTAATGCTGGAAACGGGGTTGAAACAGAAGTGAATGCAGGGAAATGGTGTAATTCAGGTAACTAGGAATGACAGCAGCAGAAAATAAAATCTTCATTATCGTTGAAATTAAGGTTAGATTCAATTCGTTACGTGTTTCAGTGTATACAAATTTTATTCCCGTCCGCTATATAAATATGCGGACATCGAGATAAACAAACCTACGGTTCTGCCTGTTCTGTTGGCATGTGGCAGTAAATCTGTCAACTAAAGAGAAAAAATAAATTAACCTTTTAAAGCCTAGCGGTAACTTTACGTACCACCAGGTTTAACATTAAAAAATTCTACGTGGTGCCCACATTGCGTTTATGTGTTTTGTACGGATCTCAGAACAAACAGCAACTTTTGCCTTATAAAACATTAACAGACTGGTTTTTATAACGGAAGTGGAGAGTGTTTACAGCGCGGTACGCGCTGAGTCCTTATATAAAACAGATACGCTTCGTCTTTAAAGGCTTAAGGGTGTTCCACATTATATGTATGTGTGACAGATGAATACTAAACAAAGTTCTTGCAAGTGGCTACCAATTTATACATTTCTTCTTATTTTAATTCGTGCCTTACAATGATGGCATACACGACATCAGAAATTAAATTCGCATTTCTGTTCGGGAAATTCCGGAGCTGCAGCATTTAACGATTCACGGCGAAATACAACGGGCGCATTATTCTATTTGTGATTGTGGTAGTTGGTTCTAAGAATATTAGCAACAATGCACGGTCCTGGCTTCTAGATTTTTACGTACAAAGTAAAGGTGAAGGTAAAGCAGTCCCTGTACAGGCCTGGACAGGCCCTGAGGGTTCCAGGAGGTTGAGTCTCCCAGATTTCAAGACAGTCGGTACATGAAGGAGGTAAGTTTGTCAGCCCTACGCACCGGCCGCCTTTACCCCCCAGGAAATATTCCTGGTACTCATTTCTGTCAGAGGTTGAGTCAACCCCAGGGCCACAGTGCTGCCGGAAGGATTATGTAAATGAAAAATTCCAGTCATACCATCGGGAATCGAAACCGCAATCTTCCGGCTTGTAGCAGAGTGCCTCAACCAACTGCGCTACCCCGTGCCCTTACGTACGACATACTGTGCAACAATGGAGGCAGCATGTGGAGAATTCAAGGTCCGTACACTGCATCGAGGCCTGCATTGAGTAGTTGAATGTACTTCCCACATCGTCACCACAGTTTAAAAGTACTTGTAACAAGTGCTGAATACTATATATACTGTACACCCCTACTGAGGACCTGTAAGTAATTCACAAATGAGCGGGTTACACTTACGACGAGATACAGATTTGCAGACATACACATCAGAAGACGGTCGTCCCATTTACCAGTTAGAGAGACTGCCGCATTTGCCTGTTGAATGGGACATAAAAGTTCCATCCTCTTCTATTTTCGCTCCACGGAATACAGTTACAACACTTCTGTCTCCACATCCCTTTCTTCGCAGACAAGAAGTCTTTTCTTTACGGTTTAAATCGGAAGACCTGCTTAGGAGTTTCGCCCTCATTCATTACCTCTCCGTGTTATAGCCACTACTGTCCCTACTGTCCATTCTTTCGTTGTGTGAAGAACACAGCAATCCCTTTATCAAAATCTCATTCTATATTTTATAACACCAAAATATTTACTTGTCTTAACACAATTATTTTCATAAGCTGTATTTGCTTTACCTTCCTGTTCTTGAAAACTGACTTTAAAACTACTTACAAATTTAGAAAAAGACAGCGTAGTTTTTATAATGGATTTTCAGTCTACTATTTATAATTCAGAGACCATCTAACTGTAAAACAAATATACTGTACAGTGATAATAAACACAGTCAGACACACCACAATATATATTTATTTTGCACACTATGTCATCATACTCCAAGGTTGTGCCAATGTACTACAGGTTTCGGCTCGGCACAACCTTAGAGTATGATGACATAGTGTGCAAAATAAATATATACTGTGGTGTGTCAGACTGTGTTTATTATCACTGTATTTAGAATAACACACCGAGAGGACCCAAATTAAAAATATACTGTAGTTTTATAATCGATTTTCAGTGTGATAATTACAAGCCAGAGGTCATGTAATTGTACAACATAACTGGGGACAGACGTAGCAGACTTCGAATATTCAACTGCGATTATTGCCTAACGATCCTAAACCGGTTAAGTCCACACCCGACATTTCATATGAGTACGAAAGATGTTGGTCCCACAAGTCAGCGTTTCCCAGAAGGTGTTATTAATACAAATTGTCTAGTATTCACTATGTGTCTCTTTCACCCCATACACATGCCTAGCAAATTGTGGGTTCATGGATATATTTATCTTAATGCAAACAATTTCAAACAATATTGCTCCATATTAATACGGGTCATATGATTATTATAGTGCGATCATGTGTAAGTAATTCACTTTTACCACAAGCATCACACCTTGAACTTCGCAATTCATTGATTGATCCATTCATTCATTCACTCTTTACGTAGTCTGTCTTACGACAGGTCCATAGCATATTCCAAAGCGAGTTTCCCACAAAGTGAGACATACTGCTTCCTCACTCAAATCCCAGTATCCTGTCGTTTCCTTAAGGTCAGCCAGTAGCTGCTTACGTCTTCTTCGAGGTCTTGCCGTCCTTTCTACATTCCCGTCTATCTTTCCTTCACTAAAACGTTTTATAAAGCAATATCTAGGCAAGATGTGACCAAGTAAGTTAGTCTCTCTTTGTTTTCTTCTAGGTGCATGTTCCTTTCATCCTTAACTCGATGTAATATTTCCCTTCACACGATACACGGTCGCACATTTGGCTAAGACACTGCCCTGCAAGCCGGAAAGTCTCCTATTCGATTGCCGATGGGATCATTGAGTTTCTTCATTGACTTAATCCTTCCCACCCCGACCGTGTCCCTGCGGTCGACTCAGCGTCTAACAGAAATGAGCACCAGGGATCTTTCGCGGGGGGGGGCGGGCCCGGGCTAAAGACGGCCGGTGCGTAAGACTGACAACCTTGCCACCTTCACGTTACGATTGTCTACAAACCTTGGAAGCCTCAAAAACCTGGAATCCTAAGGGACTGTCCAGGCCTGTATAGGGGTAGTTTTAGCTTTACCTTATCTCATCAAAGTTGATACTTTTAACTCGCAGCATGTATACTCTGTTGTAAGCTAACAGTGATTCTGATATATAAATACAGACAGACACAACTAAATATATTTCCTGTATTTTCATTGGAATGTAGAATATAAACGTAATATCAGGATAGCCGATATATCACTGAAGATATGGCACTGATAATTGGAAACGACAGTCGGAAATATAAATTACTTATAACGTACGATAATATTAAAGTGGATATTTAAAAAGTCTATGAGAGGTAGACTGAGTTTAACGTGCACTAGACAAGAAGCATACTGGCCGACACGTCTTAACACAGTAATGAACATCCGGTTTACATAAAACAAGGACAATTACATATTCAGCTCATTCACTGTCAGCTTCATTATGCGTTTCCTTAGTCAATAACAATATCAGAAGTTGTATAATGGACATAAAATAAACAAACATGTTGACTAGTGCTGAAGCATAAGTTGCTGTTTGTTCTGAGATCCGTACAAAACACATAAAAGCAATGTGGGCACCACGTAGAATTTTTTAATGTTAAACCTGGTGGTATGTAAAGTTACCGCTAGGCTTTAAAAGGTTCAGGACGTAATCGGTTTAAAGCGAGGACGGGGCGTTTTTCCCAGTTTGTTATATCCCAGTTCCTAACCAAGATACGCACCGATCCCAGTAGCAACGCGATCTAAGGTGTGGGTCTGCGGCCGCTCGATTGCTAGGATTGCAGGATCGAATCCCGCAGGAGACATGGATGTCTGTGTCTTGTGAGTGTCGTGTGTGTTGCCAGGTAGACGTCTCTGTGTCGGGCTGATTGCCCGTCCAGAGGAATCCTAACGAGTGTGGTGAGTGTGTGAGTGTTAACATGAAGCCTCGATAATGAGAAGGCCCTGGCCCACGGGGCTGTCCAGCCATGGAAACCAACAACAAAGCAAGATACGCTGTTAGTATCAACCAATTAAGAACCTAACCAAAATCAAATCCATAACGTCTCAGTAAGTATTATTTTGTGAGTAACGATCGAAAGTATAGATACGTTCTGTTCCTTTAACAACCACCGTGCTGACTCTTATCCAGACACCATCTTATTGCTGAACAAGCAGCAGCATGGCACGAAACCGATATTATCGAGCAAGGCGCAAGCCCATAATTATGTTCTTCCAGCCAAGAAACTCATCCCATGGACGTCGAATTTCCTACAGCTGTCTACATGTTCTGAAATTTTTTTTTCGTCTGACATTCACAGAATCTAATCCGAACCATCATGAAAAGTATTTCATGTTACATGTAACAGCGTCCTGACATGTAGCAGCTATTTAAACCCACAGCTTTGAGCTCTGGATTCCAAGAACCGTGCTTTTCTAAACCACAATTTTTGAACAGTCTTACCAAAATGAGTAATTTTCCTTTCTCTTTTCGTGAGGACAGAAAACGATCCTGTCCTGGAAACACTGTGTTTTAAGTTTTACTTTACACACTGAATGACAGACGACGTCCGAATACTGAGTGATTTCGTATGTGATATACAACCGCCAGAATCAAACGTAATTGTGTGTGTTTTCAATGTCTGTGCAATTCGCACTGTCTCCTTTAGTTAAGAACAAGTACGGACAGGAAATACCTACCGCGTAATGTCAGTAGTTCGTTCCTGAAAATCAGACGTTTTGCGCGAAAACGCTAACCAGGGGTATATTGCCCATTATTTTAAATGGGGAAAAATATAATGCATTACAACGCCAACACAAAACCCCAAACCAATTTCCTAAACCGTAACTAAAACACAGTAAAACACGTATATATAACTAGCAAACTATCATATTAGGATGTGCAATGCTTAAAACATCGCCTCGTGATCACCAAACAATACGGTTTTAACAAACAGTTGCATTGTATGCAGTAGCATGTACAGTCTGCATGCACGTCGCTTTGTTAAAATGTTGTATTAAGTTTTTGCAACGTTAATATAAAATTTTCTTGTACACACATAGACCGAAAAACTTGGTATTGAGACATGCGTACGTTCTATGAAGTTTGCTTATTAAAACCCAAGAGGCCTTCTACCGGGAAAGCGTTAACCGGGGAGACGGGCTGCGCCGTATGCCCCTGTATCCGTAGCAGTGACCGTACAACAGTGTTTAGGCGTGATTTGAGGCTTCCGCCGCGATGTTGATGAGACGTGCGCTCTTCTAGGGTATTCCGCAGCGTCTAATGGTAATCCTTTACCGACGTTTCGGGACAACGTATTGGTCCCATATTCAAGGGTCTTTCCTTCTTGGAATACCTGGCTGTTGAAGATGGGACCGATATTTTGTCCCGAAACGTCGGTAAAGGATTATCATTCGACGCTGCGTAACAGCCCAGAAGGGCGCCGATCTCAATGTTAGAAGCTACTGATTGACCACCAATCAAGTTGGGGTTGGAATACGATGAGAATGGAGATTATGGCGGGAACATCCGTGCATCAAAGCTGCTGTCAAAATATTCCGATGTACGTAATTATCAGGTGTTTCAGTGAAGCTACAGAACAATCCAATCGCTGGCCACATGTTTAGTGGTGTGACCGGCTGTCAGATTCCACGACAATATGTTACCTGAAGTTGTTGCTAAAAAAAACCGAAACATTTACTTCAATAAAGATGATTCGACTGCACACCTTAAAGGATCGCGACTTTTGGTCACCTTGTACAGAAGCGTGGAATGACACCACTTTGAAAGATTACGAATATCCTGAAGGAGTCAAAGAGACATCGTGTGTCTTTCAGAGATTATTTTCCAGCTCTCGCCTATTGGATTGAATACAGCCTGAAAAATAACCAGTCGTCGCAAGAAGTGATGCTGAAACCAAAGGATTACAAGTAAAGTACGGAGCTACGTCGCGGTTAACAGTCAGGGCCATTGGCAGAACTGCACTTCTTGCTGAACTTCACAGTGGATATCTCCGTTTTCCTTTGTTAATAGAATGTCTGTATTGTGACGATATGCACTGAGAGTCAGCTTCGTGTGGGCGAGGTGTAAGGGAATGAAACGCTTTTTATTAATACATTTTGAAGGAGTAAGACGAAACGTTAATTGGAAAGTTTTGCCACTTCACTCTACAGTTACTTTTCATGCGCGCAAAGAAGCGGCTAACACTGGCGGGAGATTACAGAGCATAGGCTTCTCTGGAGGATGAAGAAACAAGTTACCAACTGTGAAATGTGGAACTGCTCGTGTCAATAGGGCGTGACGGGAACAAAGGTATAAAACAAGAATGGAAAAAGACAAAGAAGGATAAATGGAAAAAGGAGAGAAAAATAAGGATGGAGAGCAGGATAAGTAGAAAGAGACAGAAACATAGAGGAGATGAAAGAAAATAAAACAAAAAAGGAAACAACGTGAAAAAAGAAAAAAGGAAAAGAAAGGCGTATAAAGAAACAGAATGGAGCAAAAATAAAGGCAAACAGGAGAAAGAACAAGAAAAAGGGGAAAAAAGACTTGTCTTATACTGGAACTAAAGAAACTAAGAAATTAAATTAAATTAAATTAAAAGGGTAAGGGCGTTTCTATTCACATCCTAATATCACTAAAAGCAACTCTTGCATATGAAAGAGTAATTAGGCAAGTTATAATATCAAAAGAATAAAAATAATGGGACTAAATATAAAATTGATGTACACAGGAATGAAGTAAGCGTTGTGACATTTTGATATATTCATATAGCCTGGTGAGAGAATGAAAGAAAGACGACAGAAGGAAAAAGATACTCGCAGGTTATATTCAACATGAGCACTTGAAGAGTAAAACACATTGGTAATAGTATAAAGTTGAAAGAAATGGAAAACCGATGTCGGAGAGGCGTTGATCCTTGCTTTCCCCTAGTTCACAGATAAACCACTCGATTCCATCTCGTCTTTTGAATCCGGCAGAAACTCTCTTGTACTCGGGAACGATCAACCCAGAGAAGTGGTGGGTTCAGTCGTACCAACAAAGCTTTACATACAAATCCTTCGTAACAGCTTGTCAACCTCTGTGGTAGTCTGTCACTACCATCGTCATCATCCTCTTTCGGTACACCAAAGCCGGCTAGTCACCTTTCAATCACGAATCAATTTCAATTCACTTCCGTCTCTTGGCACTCATACAAGTGCCCAAATATAAAAATTGGCTCTGTCGTTACATCGGTTATACGGCACAGATTTTAGCGTGTGAAGAACAGAAACGCTATATTGCTTATTTTGAAATAACTTCTGACACTTTGATATATAGAAATAAGCCGGAAGGCTTGTACAGTTAGTAATGTACTGGCAGGTCTTCAACATCAAAGTTACTAAAGCCGTCTCACCAACGACATAATGTTTACAATAAATGTTATAGGCTCGAAACAAATTGGGTACAGTAATAACATTAGCTGCAACTTTCATATACTTTTCATTTGTACCTAAGTAGAGCATCCGGACAATCTATGGTTGAGGGACCGGTGGGTCCCAGAGACATTGGACCGTCCAGAAGGAGGGACGATTTGAGGAGGATTCCTGTGCGTCTGGGACGGACTTAGGGCTTGCCGTGTCTTTCGTTGGTGCTGATTACGCAGAAACTGTGCCTTAGCACATAGAAATTTGTAATAAGTAAGACTTTCTTGTGAGAAATAATGACAAAATTAAAAGGAACTACACAGGCACTTTCTTCCTCGTAGGAGATAAAAATAGAAGTTTTAACCGTTGTCAATGAAGATGCAGTTGACAAACTCATATCACGATCTGAGACTAAACAGTCAACCGCAAGCTTATAGGATGCAATATGTCGAGTCTCTAACATACACAGCAAGCCTATAGGATGCAATATGTCGAGTCTGTAACATACACAGCAAGCCTATAGGATGCAATATGTCGAGTCTGTAACATACACAGCGAGCCTATAGGAACAAACAGAGCAGCGTCTTTAAGTTACATAGTAAGTTTACAGGCTGCAATAGGGCACACTGCCCAACATAGACAGCAAACTTTCAGACGCAAAAAATCTGATCTTTTACAGAGTTATCCCTCTCTATCCGTCTTTTATCATCTGTTATTTAACGGTGTGTCCCCGTTTTCAGTCAGCATAACCACAAAATCCAGAATTTCGTATTAATGGTTGTTATGTTGTACACATACAAAAAAAATCAATAATCATGACACTAAGAAATTCACCTTCTCTAACAGCAGTAGTATGATGGTACAATAACCAAGCTTCGAGCTTTCAAACTGCCAATGAGTTGTGCCTTTGTCATAGCTTTTTACATTAATAGTATTTTTGCTTCATGGATAATATTGTACTAAGAATTTTTGAGTTTAGTGTATGAACAGACAGCTTTAGCTTTGACAGCATTCGCAGTTCTCACAATTCCCAGCATCCCACGAGGCCACAATTTTACTAGGAATGTGCCTTAAAAAGGTTTGCCACTGACTGCTCGATACACGTGTATTCAAGTGGGCGAGTTACAGGAATAAGCATCTGATCTTGCTACGTTTAACTTTTAGCAGTACTGAGTTCTTCTTACTAACGTGTTAACATTAGAATACAACAAAACATCCAAACTTTTTCTGTTTTTGTGTACCTTATACATGGATTATTAGAACCCCAACATTTTTGTACCTTTGTGAAATGATTATATGAATAATCATTCTACACAGCAGAAGTAACTGACAGGATAATATCCAGTGTTACAAAAACCATAGGTTTACCCCATCGTCAAGATTAAAAAATATTGAATGGATTTCCGAGAAGATAAACACCTAAAACGCCTTCGTGGATGTATCACCTGCTTCGAACAGGTCTGCAAAAGACGGAATGACGTTTCGCCAGAAGTTGTGATCGGATTTGCAGCTCTGCTACTCCATATTCAACAGGTTCAGTGATAAAATATTAGGCTTTAAAAAGTACACCTAGGCCAAAACCGGCACAAGTTCGGTCAGAATATAAGTTTACACTCCTTATACGCTTATTCTGGGTTATTTATTTTCACCTATAATAAGGACAGCTCAGATTTAATTTTACTGCCCTCCCACCACATTTACACTTAGTTCCCGTCACAACTGAGGCATTTATCACATCGTGCGATGGGCGTTTTGGTTTTCTGCGGATAAAAATCCGTGTCCTGTGTTATAAGCCATCTTATCACAACTGTTTCGACATCGCGATCGTTTTTAAATTTGTGGCTGCCAAGATTTTTGCTTCAGCGCTAGGAGAAAGTGATAATGGCTCGGTAACCAAGTCCCCCTGAAATGATCACAGCCAGTGTAGGTTCTTTAGTTACCAAATTATACGTCTTCTTCTTCTCCTTCTTCTTCTTCTCCTTCGCCTTCTTTTTCTTCTTCTTCTTCTTCTCCTCCTTCTCCTCCTCCTCCTCCTCCTCCTCCTCCTCCTCCTTCTCCTTCTTCTTACAAAGCGCTACAACCTATACAAGGTTCCGCCTTGCTCAACCACTTTCTTCCATCCATCTCTATGCTGTACTACACTCTTCCAATCACATATTTTCATGCTTTTTGTACCTCCCAAAACGTCGCCTTCCCAACGTGTCTCAGGCCTTCCAATTGGTCTTTTCGACATGGGTTTCCATCTCTTGATCTTCTTAACATTATTATCGTCAGCCATGCGTTCGACATGGCCTAACCAACTTAATCTTCACATTTTAATAGACCCAATTATGTTTTTCCTTTAATTGCTTCATTAATTTCTTGATTAGATTTAATCCTCCAGTTCCCATTATCTGATCTTGTAGGACCAAAAATTTTCCTCGTGATCTTTCTTTCGAAGATCATCAGTTTATTTATCACGTTCTCCTTAAGGACCCATGTTTCGCAGGCGTAGGTTACTGTTGGGCGAATTAACGTGTTATAGAGTTGTAATTTGACGTTTCGGGATATTAATTTCGATGTGAATAATTTCTTGTGAACACAGAATGCTCTACTACCTGCAACAATTCTTTTTTAATTTCTTCCTCAATAGTGTTGTCAGTATTTACCACTGCTCCCAGGTATTTAAATGAATTTACTTGTTCAAACTGTCCCTCTCCTGTATCTATATAGGTTGGCTGCATTATTTTCCTGGTACAACGTAAATATTTAGTTTTATTGTTATTTACTATTAAGCTAACTTTTTGTGCCTCATATTTGAGTTTACAGAAGGTTTCAATTAAGCTTTTCTTTGTTCTTCCAATTATTACAATATCATCCACGTCGAATTATACATCATGTACACCTATTTTATGTCCGGCCCTCATACAAAAATTATGTGGCAACCAAATTATTTCACGTCATCCCCAATTAAGAATTCACTGCTTACTCTCCTATTTGGCCTTACACAACCTGTGATATTAACTAATTAAACTAACTCCACGGAGCAGAGTCCTTTCTGAGTAGCTAAAAGGTCCTCTGCTATTCAAGAAATTCCCCGCACCGTAAAGGAACCTAAGGTTCATTACCGCATACACAATCGCCTGCCAACTTTTTCTTACCAACTCCATGTGCCAAATCTCATATCCCTTTTCCACTGCATGCATCGTAACAAAGTCCAAGGCCTTGTGAAATGTTTCATAACATTGTAAGGTTTGACGGTCAGCAGTTGTTTGCACCTCGCCTAACCCCCCTAAACGGAAGACCATCCCTTTGTTGGCGGTCCGCGACAGCATAGCTACACACCATATCAGGCGGCCGTCCGCAACCTGAGGACGCGCAATGCCCTGGTGACATGGACCCACTGAACGCGGTCTGAGACGTTAAACGCGTCGTTAAATATACGAAGAAACGAAACATGACAGACTGAGTTCTGGGCATACCGTTTACTTTCCAATGACGTGCCACTTTTTTGTTTTTTGTAAATTCTACGTTAATTTATATGCAGGAACAAGAATAATTTCGTTTGACAGTCATTCTTTATAGGCCTTAATATAGCAGGAACCCATACGAGCGACGCAATACTTGACATATATTAACAGCAACGCATACTTGCACTAATTTACTCCAGCCGCAAACAGAAATATAATTTGCTGTCCGCAAAAACGCTTTGCCGTTAATCTTTATACAAGCCGTCGAATGACACGAAGTATTACATATTACATGGCAGTAACTGAACACAAATATTTGTGTTATTAATGATCACATGACCATTTTGGATTTAGTGTACTGTGGTGTGGTATCTGTCTGCCATTGTTATTGTAAAGCACATTGCTGCGAACTGCCAGAGATCCCTTCCTTAATCACAAGCTGTATAAATGCAAGTGAGAGTATGACCATGTTTTGAATGTCAACACGGAATAACAAGGCCTGTGTGCAAGGGAGAGTGTTACCTTGTAACAATCCGGATAGTAGTACAAGCCAGCAAAAGAGCTCCTTGTGTCCGTAACGTATATTTATAAAAACTGATACACGTCTCTAAATTGGCTTCTGCCTTCACAGTTTTCGAATAAAGTCTTCCATCTATTGTATAATCCCTTGCATGATGCATCTTGTGACCTTCTAAAACTCTACGAAATATTTAACCTAATAAAAGTTTTATGGTAAAAATTAAGGAATCAGTTTGACACTCCTGTTACTTTCTCCTGCACTCAAATATTACCCTCAACACTCCGTTCTCAAATATTAGCCTCAACACTCCGTTCTCAAACATTACCCTCAACACTCCGTTCTCAAATATTACACCAACACTTCGTTCTCACATATTACCCTCAACATTCCGTTCTCAAATATTACCCCGACACTCTGTTCTCAAACATTAGCCTCAACACTCTGTTCTCAAATATTACCCTCAATACTGCCTTCTCAAATATTACCCCCAACACTCCATTCTCAAACTCTCGCAATCTATATTCCAACTCTAATATTCAAATATCTGAAAGCAATTCCTCCGGCAACTGGTTACATGCCTTTGTTTGAATAATACTTCTGAGAAGTTCCTTTCCCGATATTCTCTAAGCAAACCGTCATCTAAACGTGGGTTCATTACGAAAACAAATACCAGCACGTAAGCTTGCCATATTGGTTTGTTTTCAAACCAGACAAGAGTCAGTACAGTGAAATGTTAAACCAAAATACGTTCACTGCTGAATCTTGACACGACAAGCCTGCCAAGTAAGACACATAGACACTTCAGCTCATACCAAGGGAAGAGAGTTCAGGCCAAAGACAGACCCGCTATTCTGACACTTTCCACCTGTCTGCCAGCCCTGTAAGGCAGATGCCTTACTCAGTTTTACTTACGTACTTTGGCACAGATCGAATAATATAACTAAAACACAGAGTCAGCGGACACAATGAAGTGAATTATAAATTACTGATCACATGCTCACATTTATAAGATATTAAAAGATAAAAGTACACGTAAAGTAACACAGTTCAGCAGATGTTTACGAACTAAAGAAGACTATGCCTCAGGAGACGGGTGTTTCAAACGCAACTGAATTCCGTACAGCCACGGATCTATACAAACTTATTACAAAGTTTAACATTATCCACGTTCGGCGCAGTAAAATAGTTCACAACATTTATGCCAACAATTTCACAATAATAAAAAGACAAAATTTATAAATGTGACACTGCTTCTACATGTTTCGGCATAAAATGGCCATCTTCATGGAGATGGTCAGCAAAAGAAAAGCGTGCTTATGGTTAATTATATTAGAGATGTGTAGATATAAAGCCAAAACGTTTAAGTGGGCTGCATTATCTACCAATACGTAAGGCGTACTGCGATATAGAAGAAACTCTTATTGCTTATCTGTCCATATCAAAAAGAGCTTAATTAAATTCGTCGTGACAAGGTCACTAAGAACATTAAGAATATAAGATTTTGGGTTCTCACAGCAAAGCTGAAGAAGATTAACGTCTTTTGAACGTCACGCCACGTGGATTGATAAGAGTTATTGACTATATGCTAGAATGGCACCAACAAATGCACACATATTACTAAAATTCGTTTATTCACAATGTGTACTCCCACATATTTCGGCCGCACTGTGTGTGGTTCACCGCACAATCCACAACATAACAAATTCTCTCGGACGGCGAATTCCTAACTGAAACCTCTGCTTACACCAACCAACACATTCTTGTCGCAGTTATTCGTATTTGTTTACTTTTTAAACCGTTGGTTCATATGATTGTGGCACATCTTTGCATCTCATATACTTTTATATCTATATTTTTGCAATTTCATTCTATACTTTTAATGTATCAGACCTCTGCATTTTATGTCCCTAATGATGGTTGACACATGTAGGAGTTCACTGTATGTATGAACTAATTGTAGTAGCCAAAAGTGCGTCTGTTGGCGCCATTATATATACACAATATCCGATTAATTCAAGGATCGTGGATCATATACAGTTACAGACGTTTCGAAACAGCGTAATCTCTCCATGTTTAGGCTGAAAGCAGTCCAAGAACAGTAAAATTCTTAATCCTGAAGAAGATCACACCACACACTTCCGAATCGTCGGTAACTCCTTTAAAAGTAGGCATGGTATAGCATCCGGACTTGGACTTCTTGACACTTGAAGATGGGACCGACAGGTTGTACCGAAACGTCGGTACAGAATTACCACTCTACGCTGCGTGATATCCCGGAAGAGCGCAGATCTTAGTACTCAGAATATTACGACTGTAACGGCCGTGTGTTGAAGTCACATATATGCATGTGTGGAGACAGAAGACGCTGTTCCATGGCGAAGTCTAGACAGAGGTTATTACATTACATTGCGCCTGATTAGATTACCACGACATGCGGATAAACATCATGCGGCAACATCTTTTTAGGAGAAGCCTTTTGTATTTGGTTATTATGGCAGGTGTCTAACAAGCTCTGCTTTTTATTAGGTTCTTTTTGGAAACTGGCGGTCTTGTGAGTGCTGCATTCAAGTCAACTCTGTGCCTCACAAGACCGCTCTTGCGTTAACCTTTTAAAGCCTAGCGGTAACTTTACGTACCACCAGGTTTAACATTAAAAAATTCTACGTGGTGCCCACATTGCGTTTATGTGTTTTGTACGGATCTCAGAACAAACAGCAACTTTTGCCTTATAAAACATTAAGAGACTGGTTTTTATAACCGAAGCGTAGAGTGTTTACAGCGCGGTACGCACTGAATCCTTATATAAAACAGATACGCTTCGTCTTTAAAGGGTTTTAAACCTGTATTCACGTCAGTTCGTTTCTACATATCGAGCGACTAACTACCCTACATTTCACTGTCATACCAATTTAAATTCTGATATGTGAGTCAAACATTTACAGTAAAAATCTTTGCCATGATTTAAGAAGAGTTATACGTATTTATAGTCCAATCCTAACTCTCCTCAACGTATGGGTTCAAATTTCCCATTACATTCTTGTATTTTAAAAGAAAGTAGATTGTCGAGAAAAGGAATCTATGCCTATCCAGGAAATACAGCCTCCAATTTACGGTCGCCCAGCCAATAGCCTAGTTACTATATCGACTGAGCAATCTCGGCTTCTTGTATTATTCTATGAATAAACTAGAGTGTGCAATGCGGTTAACGGTTTAGGTGTTTCCGAAGGCTAACCTTCATATGTTGCTCTGTGTGGACAAACTTTAAAGAGGGACAGAACAATCCGAGACCAGTAGACTGATTGATGGGAGAAGCCCTTCAGAAATAATGCACAATCATCCATAACACTATCCAAAATTTTATAAACACTAGAAATGTACTTCCGCTGAGTTTAAATACGAAGCCATATATATTCATAGAGGCGTCGTGGATTCAACAGCCCAAACAGTCTAGACTACAAATGCAAATGGAGTTGAGCGATATGATTTTCACGCAGGAGGGCTTTAAGCCCAGTTAAACAATGGGTAAGAAACAGAGGGGCAGGGGCCGAGATCAAACCTGCCCTTCGTATTGAGAATTATCTTCATATATTTAGTCGATACGCGAATATCTGAAGGCAGTATAAGTGGTCAGTTGGTTAGTCGCAAGTCTTTCACCACGAAGACCACACTGACCGAAAAGACCGCGAAAACTAGGGGTTCCTACCAGGGCCGTTCACGTGGAATTTGTGGTGGATAAACTCTCACTGTAACAAGTTTTTCTCCAAGCACTTAATTATTGCCCTCAGAGTCATTCCCCCAATACTCCATAATCACATTTAATTCACCTACCATCGACAATACATTATATTGGTAATTAGAGAGGGTAAAACACCAACGAAACTCTACACCTAAACACAAAAGAACACCAGCTTTAAAACAATACCAATGCCCTTGTTCAACCAACATCATGAACATGAATAATACTATTATTTTTTCTCCTTATTTATTTACACAAGTATTAAATCCTTCATTTATTGTGGGGCCGAAATTCTACTGTTTTTGCGTCATTTCCCAAATTTGGTCTGCTGCAGGGAACTGCAATATCACTGGACAAATTTAAGCCCACTGCTTTACTTCACGCATTTGTAGCGACCTAAATAAACAATGCAGAAAACAACAAACTTGAATATGCAAATAACAGTTCTTTTTGTCACAAAGCACGAACAGTACCATCGATTTTCCGCTCCCTGAGTTAAAAAAATGTGCACTTGCAATACGGTAGGGCCTCTTCTTTGGTCTGCATAATACGACACAGAGGAAGAACGTTCGCATTTGCACCAAAATGAAAATTTCTTTCAGTTAAAAGGATGATATACTACTATAACTGTCACTATCGAAGTGCCTTGAGGGGAAACGTAAAAAAAAGACTTTCCTTTCCGAAGTCTTTAGTATCAATGATTGAATCAGTAAAAGAGAGGGCAGCGTTCTTGTAACTGCAGATTCACCCTTTAAAGACGAAGCGTATCTGTTTTATATAAGGACTCAGTGCGTACCGCGCTGTAAACACTCTCCACTTCGGTTATAAAAACCAGTCTCTTAATGTTTTATAAGGCAAAAGTAGCTGTTTGTTCTGAGATCCGTACAAAACACATAAACGCAATGTGGGCACCACGTAGAATTTTTTAATGTTAAACCTGGTCGTATGTAAAGTTACCGCTAGGCTTTAAAAGATTAACGACTTCTTGCCGTTTGGAGACTTTAAGAAAATGTTACGTCCTATGTACCGTGGATTTTATCGTAAGTCTAACTGAACTAACAAATGCACAAGAATATTGGTTAGTGTAAGATATATTTTCAACCCCTACATATGTTTCGGCAAATGAGTTACCGTCCTCAGGGGGTATTTATAACAGAACTACAAGTGTTTTCTACATATTATCTACATATCGTGTACTTGGATGCAAAAAAACTTGTAGTTCTCTGATATAAACCCCCTGAGGATGGTACTTCATTTGCCGAAACATATGTAGGAGTCGAAAATATGTCTTATACTTGCCAATAATCTTGTGCATTTGTTGATTCATTTAGACTTATCTTAAGAAACTACTTTCACATACGCTATGGGTTTGATGTTTTAAGTTCCGCATCAGAATTTAATAAGCTCCATGTAGGGTTTATTACACACGACATCTCATTAATTATCAACTAAAGAGCACGTTCCATTTTTGTCTTTCTCACATAAAAGAGGAATAACAATTAAACTGACTGCTACTGGCTGCTGCTTTGATAAGAGAGTAGCATTAGCATTAGTGAATCTTGGTTTGGAACAGAAAACACAATGGCAAAATGTCGCAGCGTAGAAGAAAGACGACACAATGGGGAAGGTTTTCTTGAGGAGGGAAAAAACGGATTAAAGAAGTTTTCTGAGGTTTCGTCAAGCCCACGTCGCTGATGAAGATACTTGTAAAACACTGAACTCAAGTCATTTAAGTACGAATTCTGCGCCCAAAGTTCCAAGCCAAGTTTCCGTCGGGTTTGAATCAGTCTCCCTCAGACTAAGGAGCGGCAATCGGTAGCAACCCTCCCGCTGAATTATTCATACAAGCAGAAAGTGAGAAAATCGTGTGCAAAACTGAGAAGCAGGAAGTCTAGGATACAGGGAGCATGGCTTCGCACCCACCGGCCGCCTGACAATTTGTGAATCGATGTCAAACTGAGATGAACCTGCGATTTGCATGCGGGTTCTTAATATTTTGTTTGAATTTGTAAATATTAAGTTCCGAATATTTTTCCTTGCCTTCCACCGCCTACATTTGTCAAAACTCGTCCTTAAATTGCGAGATTTTAGCTTTTCTCTGCAGTCAAACACAGGATTGCTTTCTTCTGGGACACGACGCTCCCTCAGTGGGTAATCAGTTTCCGACGTTTCGAGGGAACACAACGCTCTCATCTTCACAAGTCGATAGGATATACAGGGTATACACAAAAGAATGGTGCGGTTTCAAAAGTTAACAAGAAATTTATTTCTCACCTTACACGGCCACTACCTACACCGTCAGCAGCGGCAACTGTCCAAGTTTCTCATGCGTTAATCACAATCCTTCAATGTGTGCACCCTGGGTCACACGACACACATCCACACGGTAATCAAATTCATCCCAGACTCGGTCATCCGCTGTAATGGTCTGCAGTGCATGCGTTATCCGATCACGAAGTTCCTTGAGGGACATGGGCAATGGCGGCACGTAAACAGCGTTAAAGACAGCGTTTACGTACCACCATTGTCCATGTCCCTCAAGGAACTTCGTGATCGGATAACNTCCGCTGTAATGGTCTGCAGTGCATGCGTTATCCGATCACGAAGTTCCTTGAGGGACATGGGCAATGGCGGCACGTAAACAGCGTTAAAGACAGCGTTTACGTACCACCATTGTCCATGTCCCTCAAGGAACTTCGTGATCGGATAACGCATGCACTGCAGACCATTACAGCGGACATGCTACACCCAGTCTGGGATGAATTTTATTACCGTGTGGATGTGTGTCGTGTGACACAGGGTGCACATATTGAAGGACTGTGATTAACGCGTGAGAAACTTGGACAGTTGCCGTTGCTGACGGTGTATGTTGTGCCCGTGTAAGGTGAGAAATAAATTTCTAGTTAACTTTTGAAACCGCACCATTCTTTTGTGTATACCCTGTATTTGACCCATAGAGAGTCAGGCACTAATTACTGTCGGAACGTCAGGAACTGATTCCCCGTTGGTTCGTAGGTTATTTAACGACAGTCACACATTATATTCAGTAAAATGTTAGTAGTTTTCACGAAGGTATGTTGTTACAAAAGTGGGATATACTGATGACAGCCAAATTCATAAGCCTTTGTAAGCGTCATACACAGAAATCACGCTAGTCTAAATCCAAACCACAGACTCGGAAGTCAATTATTTTGTCTTTTTTTAGAGAGAGAGAGTTTGTGCAGAACTTTCTCAGCTACTCTGCCTATTTACAACCTAGATATGGCGTACTGTAAGCACAATGGATTTACATTACGGGGTGGCTGCGCTCAGTTACATTTATTTTGGAGTGACTCTCGGTGTACTTGCTTTGCATTGCTTGTTGAACAATCTGTTAAGCGGGTATGTTGATTCTGAGTCAAATTCCCAGACGTAATATAAGTTTACTTATTGCAGG
Source organism: Coptotermes formosanus (assembly GCA_013340265.1). NCBI lineage: Eukaryota > Metazoa > Arthropoda > Insecta > Blattodea > Rhinotermitidae > Coptotermes > Coptotermes formosanus. The sequence goes on along the minus strand of BLKM01012379.1, from coordinate 53,271 downwards.
AGAGTACAGTCATTACATATTAAATCGTCCGTAAAATTTTGAAGGAGATACTACTTGTAATTCTAGATAGTTCTGACGACAGAATGTTACATTAGGACAACGTACAGCATTGGGTTTGTACTTAGTAATTTTACTGTCTTTAACGCGGGATGATGGACAAAGCTGACAAAGTAACTTATACAAAGTGCTCCCTTTTTCGTGAAAAGAAGAGCAGTACGTAAAACTGCAACACTTCTAAAACGTAAGTTATGAAATTATATCATCAAATGATACGCTTCTTAACAACACTCGTCTTCACAAAAATTATTCACATCGTCTACAGGTTTGATATTTTGCTTCGGTCTTATTATTATTTATGTAATTTTAATAAATGTATTCCTTACAAAGGAACATGATTAATAACGATTTGGTTTGACGATGTAAACCTATTACTTTACAAAGACACTAATCACCAACAAATGCACAAAGAGAGTTTTATAATCAATCGTAACACACTGCTACATGTTTCGACCCTGCTGGGCCATCTTCAGGGAGAACTTTTCTTACCGTTACACTAGGGTTGCGCTTTACAGTTGAGTGAGAATGTGCTATCCGGCGGAGAGTTCACGCCTCCAAAAACAGCGCAGTACACAATCAACAGCACATTCTCACTCAACTGTAAAGCGCAACCCTAGTATAACGGTAAGAAAAGTTCTCCCTGAAGATGACCCAACAGGGTCGAAACATGTAGCAGTGTGTTAGGTTGATGATAAAACTACCTTTGTGCATTTGCTGGTGATTAATGTTTTTGTATGATATAGTGCACGGACATGGAACACATTAAACTATTAATTTACGTTGACACCCGACTTAATATGAAGATTTTAATGTTTTTCCTGCTCTGACTTCCACACAATTCTCTAAAGGTTTAATGAATGGACGAGAGACACAAAGTCGATACTTGAGATTATATTTTTCAATTTGACACGTGAAGCCTGAATTCATATATACTTTACAGTTTGGCTGTGCGTTATTACTAACTGTCGAATTTTTATATCTTTGTATTTGCTTGATGCACTCCGCTACGTTTTTATACAAATTAAGAAATATAAGTCCAATTTCGGCAGCCGAAATTTGTAGCCAGCGTTCATATCAACTGATAAAGATAACTTGAAATTGTATTTATAATATAATAGCAGTGGATATTGGAGTTCAGATTTATCACTTATTCCTTGGTACACCATACAGACATATCCTAATACAAAATGGTATATATCTACTAGGTATCAAATTATTCTGGTACATTCTCGTAGATATATTCAGAAATCTTAGAGCTGCAAATCATAAACATAGCACAAATTTGGAAATCTGCATTCGCTTATCCACCAAGATAGTAGACAATTTCTCACATTTAAAATGTTGAAAGAATATTGGCTAAAATTCAGACTCACTCCCAAATCCAAGTGCCCGATAATCACTCTAAATTTCGCAATACGAAATTTAGACCTGTACATGTATTTTAATCCATTCCGTCGCATAAAGCTTGCAGCAAATTTTATTACGCAGACTAATATAAATAGTTTAAAATTACATAATGTCACAAATACAAAACTCTTTTAAAGCGTTGGTCAATAAGAAAGAATACTGACAGAAATAAAACTGAAGAAAGTGATACTAAACATTATTTTACAGCAAGTCGCCACCATCTCTGGTAAAGTACAGGATTACACAAAAATGGATGTCAAACTCCCATACAAGTAAAGACAGAAAATAAAATATTTATGAAGCAATAAATTTTATGACAATAACAGCAGTCTTATGAAACAGGGTCATAAAGCTGTTCCCCCGACTGACCTAGGAATCTTCTGCAGCGTTTCTGAACGGCTTAAATTTAATGCGGAAACCTACAGGTTAAAGAAGATAACCCTTTAAAGACGAAGCGTATCTGTTTTATATAAGGACTCAGTGCGTACCGCGCTGTAAACACTCTCCACTTCCGTTATAAAAACCAATCTCTTAATGTTTTATAAGGTAAAAGTTGCTGTTTGTTCTGAGATCCGTACAAAACACATAAACACAATGTGGGCACCACGTAGAATTTTTTAATGTTAAACCTGGTCGTGTGTAAAGTTACCGCTAGGCTTTAAAAGGTAAAAATATGAGGCTACGTGCAATAGGAATATAGGTGTTGTAACTCGATTTGATCCATTTTGCAACAGGACATTTATTCTAAAATACATAAAAATGACTGTTATTCTTGAAAGTTGTATGACTTACGGGCGTGTTTGCGCAGGAAAGTTTTAGATTCATATCATACGTTTAACACAGTCCCTTACTTTGATCAAGTACTTCGTATCCTAATATAGCATTTACTAATTTCTCTCCTAAGCAGGAAACAGCAATACTGCCAAAGTGTACACATTCCACTTCGAAAGAAAGTGCTTTGTACTGAAAAGTACCACGTTCTTTTGCTACAGTGACATATCCAACAGAAACGTGATAGAACCATTCTTAATGTTTACTCGGCTTTTCATCAAGGGAACTTCCGGTGCCGAGTGCGCCTGAAAGCAATGAACACAGCGGAAACAGGAGAAGAGTTATACAACTGCAAGTGAAACGACGCGGAGAGAAGTTCCATTGTTGACGCCATTCCGTTATTATATATAGTTGGATTTGCAGAAGAAATGATGACAGGTGGCTTTGAAGCAGCCAGTTGTAATTATTAATTAAATTTTTGTTAAATAACATCAGAAATATTTAAATACTCAGAATTATTGAAAATAATATATGTATATATTTAATGACATGTTTCGCATATATTGTAAGTCAAAAACATATTACGTCAGAAACAAATTCTGTAAAAATGTGAAGACTAAGTTGCTGACTTTACTGTAGTTTGAATCTTCGGAAAACCTTTAATAGCTCATAGAGTTGCGTAAGACAGGGAAATGAAGACGGGAAAATAAATAACAATAATGGGTTCTGATAAATATACACTCAGTAGACATCTCTCAAAACAGCTGCCACATGAGATATTTTTCCTGTTCCACAGTCACCAGCCAATTACAGTACAATCCTTCGCTTTTTTACGCTTTCAGTGTAAACAGACACTTTGCGGTCGAGCACCCAGGCATAAAAGAAGGACGCTGTTCTCTTCAAGTCAGGCTGAATCATATCGCTTATGTTTGATTCACGATTGCACTGTCAAGAAAAACATAAAATGAAATAAAATAAATAGGAACTTAAATTTTGTGCTTGCAGATATTTTAGAGATACTACGTTACAACTTCAAAGTGGACATTTCCCCTTCATATTAGGCTACTGCCAGTACCCAAGTTGCAAACTTTCCCTTTATGATCACATCATATTTGCGAGCATTATATTTTATGACCTAATTATCCAGACAGCAATACATCGTAAGTTTTAATGAATCTAATTATATTATAATAAAAGAGGTGTTATAATTTATTGGTTTACGGTGAGCATATCGTCGTAACGAAAGTCAAGGAAAAAGTAGTAGTAGCAGTAGTAGTGTTGGTGGTGGTGGCGGCGGCTGTGGCGGCGGCGGCGGCGGTGGTGGTGGTGGTGGTGGCAGCGGCGGCGGCGGCGGCGGCGGTGGTGGTGGTGGTGGTGGTGGTGGTGGTGGTGGTGGTGGTGGTGATGGTGGTGGTGGTGGTGGTGGTAGTAGTAGTAGCAGCAGCAGCAGCAATAATTCCTTGACTCAATATTACAATTTGCGATTTTATTAGAAACTTTACTATCCTGCCCCTCATTTTATTTATTATCTTTCAAGATGAGAAATATACAGGACGTTTCAGAAATATGCAGACAGCTTGAGAAGCGTAAAGAGCACTAAGTACTTTACAAGCATCTTCAGAAATACACAGACAGAGAAACGTAAATCATGTTCATAAATGTACAGACAATTTCATAGACAGTTTGAGAAAGGAGGACTCTTCGGAAATGTACAGACTGTTTGAGAACATACAGGGTCTTTGAAAAATGCGCAAATTGTCGAAATATATACAGATAGATCGATAAGTGCACATGTTCCTTTAAAAATGTATAGAAAGTTTTATATAAGTAAAGACAGATGGAGAGGTAAATATAATCTTGCAGAAATGTACAGAAAATTTTATAAATATACAGACAGGTTGAGAAACATACAATTGATATATATATATATATATATATATAACGGTTGTTTGAGAAATATAAATAATACTTTTGTCAGAAAACCACTTGAAGCACTTACGTGCAAATAATAATTAATACATATCTTACAGAAATAGGACGCAAATTTCGGGTCGGACGTTGACTAGTTCAGACTATAGTGCAATAGTGTTCTGCTGTAGACACGGCGATCTACATGTGCGATTCTTACAGCCTATAAACTCTTTGACCAGCCCAGAAACTCTGTTTCCATGAAATTACGTATGTCTGGAGGGGTTAGTTGTAGGAGCGTCAGGAATAAAACCATTGTGACTTCTACAGTCAGTAATATACATACATATATATATGTATATATACACACACACGCACACAAGTATACACACACACACGTACACACACACACACGTACACACACACACACACACACACACACACACACACACACGTAACATGAAGTACAAATTATACCTACCGATAGACGTTTTAGTTAATATGTTCTTATATTACAATATTATGCTCCAACATGTTTCGATCCCTTTTGGGGTCATCTTCAGGCATACATTTAAAATGTAAAATCACAAAAAGAATGAAAATTATTTGTTATAAAATGTGTAAAAAACAGTTCGTACACTTAAAACAAGGATCCACAAGTGAACTGCACAAACTGATTTTTACACATTTTATAACAAATTATTTTCATTCCATTTTTTATTTTAACTTTCAAATGTATCCCTGAAGATGACCCCAACAGGGGTAGAAACATGTTGGAGCATAATATTGTAATATTAGAACATATTAACTAATAACAGTGAATTTGTTGGTATAATTTGTACTTGACTGTGACCATGCACGGTATGAATAACATAAAGCATACAGACAACATGGTGCGCTGCACCCACCTACTTATACACTGCTTCAACCTGCATGGAGGATAACACGCCCACCGACCTCCCGGACTTCAGTATTTGTTCTGCCTTCTAATAACCTGAGAGACGGGAAACCTTCAAGCATTACTACTTCGAAATTTTTATCCTACTTTATTATTTCACGGGATGTTTACAACTAAGTACAAAATAGCTAAGTCTTAAAAGTTTTCAGTACATTTTATTACAAGACAATAAGAAATATATTAGAATAGTTTAGCGGAAGTTTACAACATTTATTGCTTATAAGTAACTGAAGTTGAAGGATATCGTTACATAAAGTTTAAAGCCAATGTTGGCAAGTGTCTTACTTTATTTACCCGCGTGAAGAAATTTATGAAGAGTTTTTTAAGTCGTGGTGCCTTCCACAGTAACACTGAATCATGTCTTGTTAGGAGAATTAGAGTGTTACCAGTGAGAAGAGTTCAAGATGTCGAATTCTGGACTGAGAAGGAAAAAGGTTACACGAAGCAACTTCTTGACAGTGGAAACTGAAGTGTACCAACTGTGTAAAAATGATCTCGTCTAAGTAAAAACAAAACACTTCTTGGCCTATTAAAGATTCATTACAGTAGTAATTATGCAACAACACCTAATAACTACGGCAATACCAAAGGCGTAGCCTTAGGTAATGTACGCATATTATATAAAAATGTTATAATGTGACACACATACATATTACAAATTGATGTACGTGCTATTTATGGTATCCTTTTGTCACTTGACTGTATTTTAGAACGGCCGGAGCGTGAAGCTAACCACACACCTTCAGCTAGCACCCAGGTTAGGGATGCGTGAGACGTAATTATATTCACCCCCCCCTCCCCCATATACTTTGCATCATATACAAAGAGAACTTTACTTCACTCTGTAGAAGCTGGTAAGACTATCTCACGGGTTAGGCAGTCAGTAGCTGGCCTCTCAACATGAAGACCCGAATTCGATTTCAGGCTTGTCAATAATGTGGCCAAAGTGGCACTGGGCCACGTTTTTCCACGAGTCATTCGGCTCATACTGTCAGTATGTTTACACCAACGCTCCATATTCATATTTTATTCATATCACCCACGCTATATAATCGAAGCAATTGACAGGGTCATTAAATAAAATACATTTCTCTCTCCCTGTATATACATTTATACAGCTAGCATGGAGTTTAATCACTTCCGTGACTACTACTTTCAGTTTCCTGTCTTCTTCCAGCATGTCGTTAGCCCGAAATAATATTAAGCATTTTTTAAACACTGCTGTTTAAAACAAGCAGCCTACCGGATTCTAAGAGGGTTGAATAAAAAGTAATGCCTACACGTTTATAACTCATCAAAAGATAGCAGCACACACGCGCTAAAACTTCTGGCACGTTTTCTAGCTTCTCCGCTAGTACCTCAGTTGGCGGCAAGTGAACTTCCTAAGATATAAACAAAAAGCACTGTCCTACCGTTCATCAAACAGGACAAACACTCTTTATAGAGACGTAAGGCAACATGCGTTTTTGTATCACGACCTATTCAACAACTTCCTACGGGAATGTAACAATGCTTTTTATACAATAACAAACCATATGAACAATATTGCAATATGTAATTTTACAATTAAAATTTTAAAAGTTTTAAAGTTTTAATTTGTGAAATTATATATTGCAACATTGTGCATTCTGTTTGGTTATTGCATTATAAATTGTCATTTATAGCACGGACACTATAATACCATAAAAATTAAGAACATCTGTAAGAACTGCAACTCTGGTTGTCTTAAGGTTTTATGTTTCAGCAACTGTGAACATTAAAAGGATGGAGTATCACGTAGTCTAATAAAAGGAAACTCGATTTTCTCGATCGCGGACTCGGAAATAACAACAAGTTATGTTACCGGTATCTCGTTTCTCAAGTACAGTCACGAGCACACACATGCTAAAAAAAACAGGACGCTGTTAAGACTGTACTTACACACAGCGACGTTACTACAGCTGCAAGGTTTCTGGGACACTGCACCGTGTCGACTGGTAAATAGTTCTAAATAACAAGTACCTTCATCAGTACTTGTTTAATATTTATTATAAATTAGGCGGCTACATGTTTCGCCCGCATTTTGCAGTCATCTTCAGGCCATTATAAAAATGTAAAAGGAAAAGTTATTCTATTAATTGAAATCTCAATTTTACAAAATTTTAAAAAACTGCGGTCGAAACATGTAGCCGCCTAGTTTATAATAAACATTAAACAAGTCGCGGTGACGGTGCTTCTTATTTTGAATGATATTCCAGTATCACAACGGTATGTATATTATAAAGTTTCCAGTCGTAAACAGTTACCGACGTTTCCGAATGTTGTACTGTCTTCGTTTTCAGAGTCAAGCAGTTGTCACGTACAGTCAGGCAGTTGTCACGTACAGTCAAGCAGTTGTCACGTACAGTCAAGCAGTTGTCACGCACAGTCAAACAGTTGTCACGCACAGTCAAGCAGTTGTCACGCACAGTCAAGCAGTTGTCACGTACAGTCAAGCAGTTGTCACGTACAGTCAAGCAGTTGTCACGCACAGTCAAGCAGTTGTCACGCACAGTCAAGCAGTTGTCACGTACAGTCAAGCACTTGTCACGTACAGTCAAGAAGGACTGCTTAACACCAAAGACGAAGGCACTGCCATGGTTCCGAAGGCTGGTGCTATCCAGTCTTCATGTTGTAACACGCCAGGAAAATTGGATCTTACAGATCGGTTACGCCAAATCTCGAAGTGCACACAACGCTGACACGTGTGTATCACACAAAGGCCCCTACTGGAGTTAATATAATCACCACAACCGCAGAATTATGTCACAAATTGAAATGCTTTGTAGAAACGTTTGCCCACAAGTATAGCATAAACCCTGCCCGACAGTGATCACAGGTACACACAGCGTCAAGTGCACTTGCAAACAGTACGCCACACGCAGCACACACGAACGTCCACCCATGATAAATATGATTATCTAAACACTGTCAAGTCTAGTGGTTAGCATACGTACAGCAGCGTTTGACACTGAAGAACTGTATAGGGTTCTTTCTCAAAAAACAATCAGTCACAGCCAACCCCTCTTGGTTTGATCTTTTATTTCAGAGCTACCAGCCGGTAGCTCTGAAATAAAAGATCAAACCAAGAAAGGTTGGCTGTGACTGTTTTTTGAGAAAGAACCCTGTATCTGGACGCCAACTGGGATGATGAATATTACGAAGAACTGTATTTTTACCAGGCAGTGAATTTACTTGCTTCCCCTGATTGACACCAAACAGCCATAATTTACGCGTATAGCATTCAACTATTTGCCATTATAATAGGAGTATACTGTTTTCTCTGCGGTACTTATAGAATCTTTAAATGTAATGTACTTTAATATTAGCCTTCAAAGCCATGCCATGGCTCAGGCGGTTAGAAGCTGGATTCTCAACATGGAGGCCCGAGTTTCCATATGAGATCTATGATGGACAAAGTGACATTGGGACAGGTTTTTCTCCGAATGCTTCAGTTTCTCCCCTGTTTGTATCATGTCACCGATGCTCTATACTCATATTTATCTAGATGTTGTTCCTACCAGAAGGACAAATTGGTGAAGCCTGGGAAAATAACAAAAAGCAATGCCGTTTCGTAAGTTGGGTAGCATTGGATAGAAAATTACGTTGACGTTTTATTAGGCTTCAGAGGGTTAAATTTTGTTTATTTTACTCCAGTGGTTTAGACAAGCGGTCTGATACACCCGCTATAATTATTAGCAAAGTTACTTAAATTACCTCTCAATGTAAGGCTTTCTGTTAAAATAACGTAATTTCGTCCACAAGAACTCAAAACAAATTTTATTATTCTGCAGTTTCGGAAGCCTCCTGGCCCACGGGGTCTCCCAGCATTGCGGATTCAGTGGGGGAATTCTCTCCGCCACTGTTTTACTCCAAATTCTCTTACTGTTCTTCGGTTAGAATAAAGTGACAACTATATTTCCCAAGAAGATACTTCAAGTTGCGCTTTGTGATTTTTGTTATACGGTATACAAATTTTATCTGCCAGTTTTAAGAGCCTCAACAACTTTGCGGTATGCACCACTTGGAGATTTTTGTTCAAACTGAAGTTAATATTTTTCCCTTGCCATTTTGTGTTCCGTCTATCATAGTTGCGACGTTTCGTCTGTGAATAAAAGTACTGTCAGGTACATACATTGCACAACAGCGAACACACACACTCACACACACTCATACACATACTCACACACACTCATACACACACATACACTCACACACACTCACACACACACTCACACACACAAACTCTTTTGATGGTTGTTTCCATCAGAGATGCCAGCCTGTTTGGAAATACTGGATACCAAGCCGTAATGTTTAACTTCCCGCTTTTTGTTACAAAGTCGGATTTTCCCCAACATATTTTTAACTTAGCCAAAACCAGAAGTTTCCTTTCGTAGTCCACACCTCTTCTACCTACTCACAGTAGGTGTCGATGTTGTTTATTTTCACTTGATCACACTCAAACACACACCACAGTCGATAGAACTCCTCTGGACGAGGGATCGGCCCGTCGCAGAGACCTCTACCTGACAACACAAACACTCACAAGAGACAAATATCCATGCCCCTGGTGGGATTCGAACCCACGATCCCAGCAAGCGCTCGACCGCAGACCTACGCCTTAGACCGCGTGGCCACTGGGATCGGCACCAAAACCAGAAGTGCTGTGCATACCTGCATTAATATTATGCCTGACATTGCTCATTTCCTTTAGCTACCTTGCCGGCTTCCTGAAATGGAACACATTCTATAATTTTCACGCATCTTAATGTAACTGCTAGGTTCTAATAAGCCTTTCACTTTAACGGTTTAAAGTCTGTCGTCTGCTTTATACACCATCAGGTTTAACATTTAAACATTCTACGTTATTCCCACAGCGTGTGTATCTTTCGCACGCATCTGAGATCAAACAGGGACTTTTTGCCTATACTATATAAACTGATCGGTTTTTATAACCTAAAAGACGAGTGTTTACTGCGCGGTACGGACTGGGTCTTTAACTAAAATAAATTACGTTTTGTCCCTAAAGGGTTAGTATTAGTTTTGAATTATCACCTCGCAAGCAACTAGTATACCAACCACTACAGCAATTCATCTAAAGCTGATGGCGCAGAGTAGTTATGGGCATGGGTCAGAAATTATGAGATACGATAATTTTTTAAATGTATATACAATGACAGCTGTCATTGTATATACATTTATTGTACTCACAACGGTACGCATAATGTCAAGATTTTTAAATTTATTTGTGTGGGCTATAATTCTTATGTGGACACAGAGAACCTTGTGGTCCGGCGAAATAAGTGTGTTGCAAATGAGGGCGAGTATGTAGAAAATGATGCTACTGAACCGGCTCAAAATAACACCGTATTATTTTAAAATAATATATTACGGATATTTTCCGACTAAGCCCCGTATATTTTTGACACTCCATGGGCCATGCTGTGTCAGAATATTGACTTCTCATATCCCTATCATATTTCGTATTTACATCATCCTGCCTTTTTTATAACAGCCCTGCTACAAGCCTGGCAGCTTCGTAATGGTGGAAATGGAAATGAAATCTTCTCAGTCCAAAATAGATGTTTCCGGTTTTCACACTGAATTATTCGAAAAATATTCACACAACACATTATTCATCTTTTATGTACGCCGGTCCTGTCAATGTAATCATCCATACTAATGAATATGGGAATTCCATTAATCTCATTTCATTTCCTCTAATGACGGCTGGTACGAATCTACGACCTGGTCTAATAGAGCCGCTGGTTTGAGAATCTGCATTTCATATCGCATTGCGTTTGCGATGCGTACTTACAATAACGTATATTTTACGCATTATAGTAGAGAGTAAGGTGGTCTCATCTCACACAATGAACACATGTACCACGTATCTACAAACAAAGGGAAAAGAGACCTCAAATTCCTTTTGCTGCTCGTGCAGTCCGGCTGTCGTTAGTCCATTCTTACTTTCTAGCACAACACAGTAATGTTTTGAAACAAGTTAGCACGGAAATTAACGCGACAACTTAAAGACTTCGTGTGGAATATCACTGACTGACTGACTGACTGACTAAGTAACTAACTAACTAACTAACTAACTAACTAACTCCATGGAGCAGAGGCCTTTTTGAGAAGCTAACAATTTCTCAGCTAGTCAAGAAATTCCCCGCATTTTATGGAACCCCGAGGTTCATTACGGCATTCAAAAAAGCCCGCCACCTGTCCCTATCCTGAGACAGCTCAATCCAGTCCATGCCACCATCCCACCTCTTGAAGATCCATTTTTTAATATTATCCTCCCATCTACGCCTGGGTCTCCCAAGTGGTCGCCTTCCCTCAGGGCTCCCCACCAAAATCCTGTATGTATCTCTCTTGTTTCCCATACGTGCTACATGCCCCGCCCATCTCATTCTTCTAGATTTGATTGCCCGATTACAAAGATTTGGGTACACAGAGCTATGATTTTACCTGTTGTTTTGTATGGGTGTGAAACTTGGTCTCTCACACTGAGGGATAAACAAAGACTGAGGGTGTTCGAGAATAGGGTGCTGAGGAGGATATTTGGGCCTAAAAGGGACGAGGCTACAGGGGAATGGAGAAGACTACATAATGAGAAACTTAATGACCTGTACTCATCACCAAATGGAATATGACTAGGCGCGTATAATTCTGCCCAGCCACGTCGGGCCGTCTCTAAGTAAAAACACACCACAACATTTAACATGTTACATTACATCATGTTAAGGTACTTGTTTACTAGACACTGAGTTTTACGCTCATGTTTCCGTGCTTCATGTAACATGCGATGTCCTACAACGTCCTGCTGAACGCTCTTTCACGTGATCTACTAAACACGCACGCACGTGACCAATTTTATCTCTTACGTCTCAATTTATTCCGACTATAATTGTTCCGTGACTAAATTCTCAACCACAAAAAGACGTCAAACAAATGTTCCTTGTTAGCATTTTTCACTGATATATATCAAATGAAGCCTGAGCCCCGAGTTAATTTAAATGTGATACAAAACACACTGCCCATATTTCACACAGAAGTATATATACTATTTTCCACGTACGTTCTTGCCGATTCCCATATTTTAATGGCTAATGTATTAATCTTCGTAACAACCAGCAAGCTAAAGCCGCTTTAAAGTTAGGTAGTGAAGCCTAGGTGCTGAAGAAACGAGATGAACAAAGACTGGAAGCAGCACAAATGAAATTTTTAAGACATTTGTTAGGAATTACCAAGACAGGGAGAGAAATCAATCCGTGAGGGAGAACCTTGGAGTGCAGAACATTGCTCTGGAAATAAAACAGTACCAACGAGAGTGGCTGCAACATGTAGAGAGAATGGACACAGGCAGGATACCCAAACAGGCATTGAAGTATACGCCAAAAGGGAAGAGAAGCATAGGACGCCCACGGAAAAAATGGAAGGATCAGCTTCATCTCCAGGGATAAAGAACAGGCGCTACGCCTGATAATTCACAATTCCTGATGATGAAGAACAACCAACAGAAGCAGTAGATAGAGTACAAATGTAATGTATATTACAGACCACTACCTATTCGTATGTTTCGACAAGTTGTCATCCTCAGGGGGTTCATCACAAAGGAATACAAGATACAAAACACTAATCACCAACAAATGCACAAAGAGAGCTTTTGTCATCAATCGTAACATACTCCTACATGCTTCGACCCTGCTGGGTCATCTTCAGGAAGAACTTTTTTGCTATCGTTACACTAAAGTTGCACTTTATAGTTGAGTGAGAATGTGCTGTTGACTGTGTACTGTGTACACAAGGCAATACACAGTCAACAGCACATTCTCACTCAACTATAAAGTGCAACGTTAGTGTAACGATAGCAAAGAAGTTCTTCCTGAAGATGACTCAGCAGGGTCGAAACATGTAGGAGTGTGTTACGATTGATGATAAAACTCTCTTTGTGCATTTGTTGGTGATTAGTGTTTTTGTATAATATATTGCACGGACATGGAACACATTAGAATACAAGATCATCACATCAAATTATAGATATAATTAAAGACATAAAATTAAAAACACAAAACGTAAAAATTCCACACTCATAGTATACAATACTATGATGTTACACCTTTGAAAGCGAAGCGTATCTGTTTTATATAAGGACTCAGTGCGTACCGCGCTGTAAACACTCTCCACTTCTGTTATAAAAACTAATCTCTTAATGTTTTATAAGGCAAAAGTTGCTGTTTGTTCTGAGATCCGTACAAAACACATAAACGCAATGTGGGCACCACGTAGAATTTTTTAATGTTAAACCTGGTCGTATGTAAAGTTACCGCTAGGCTTTAAAAGGTTAAGATATTAAAAGTGGTCAGACTCTTTTACTACTTACTTTACAGATCCTCCTTTACGATGCCCGGCATCCATTACTGGCTCCGAATAATCTCGGCCCGTGCCCCCTTGTGCGCCCCCATAATACGCGCACTGCCCTGTCATTGGTGGTGACAGGCGATACCGTATTTATAAGAACAGGTGAAGAAAGCATTGCTTTAAGAACACGTCCTGAGTCGTAAGTGATCGGACACAGAAATAACAGACACAGTAAAACATACTTTAAACGGAACCTGGGCTTAACGGAAACCTGTTTTTAGCGGAAAACTTTTACTGTCCCGAGACATGGATTCCAGAGGATGAAAATTTCCAGTACCTGTATCATATGGAACCCGTCTGCAAAGGGGGAAAAATTTCGGTGCCTCGCCGCTATGTTACAGGCAGGTTTCACTGCAGTACGCTTGACTTGCTTGTTCTAGACATTAAGTCTACTGTCAGGCGACCTCGTAACATTTCGACATCAACGTGTTCAAAATTATAAGTCGGGAAATTGAAGCTAAAAGAATGATTTTACTCGCTACTAAAAATTGGTGGAGTTTTTATCTTCAAGGTCGAGTACTAACTAACTAACTAACTAACTAACTAACTAACTAACTAACTAACTAACTAACTCCATGGAGCAGAGGCCTTCTTGAGAAGCCAACAGTTTCTCAGCTAGTCAAGAAATTTCCCGCGTTTTATGGAACCCGGAGGTTCATTATGCATTCACAAGAGCTCGCCACCTGCCCCTATCCTCAGCCAGCTCAATCCAGTCCATGTCCCATCCCACTTCTTGAAAATCCGTTTTAATATTATCCTCCCATCTACGCCTGGGTCTCCCAAGTGGTCGCCTTCCCTCAGGTCTCCCCACCAAAATCCTGTATGCACCTCTCTTTTCCCCCATACGTGCTACATGCCCCGCCCATCTTATTCTTCTCGATTTGATTACACGAATAATATTTGGTGATGAGTAGGGGTCATTAAGTTCCTCGTCACGTAGTCTTCTCCACTTCCCTGTCACCTCGTCCCTCTTAGGCCCAAATATCCTCCTCAGCACCCTATTCAAGGTCGAGTACTAGAAGTCATATATTCATGAGCAATACAAATATTCTTAATTTAGAGAAAAAACTTGAATGTTCAAAAGCGACAGTTTTAAATCACTAAGTTAGGGGATATTACCCTATTTAACCCTATCAATAATGAGGTAACTCTGAAATTCTATTGCAAAGTGAAACAGGTACTTACTCTAGCAAGCGCCACGGCGGGGAAGTTTTCCCAGGCAAGACGCGTCTCCTCACCGGGATGTCCATCCCGCTGACCGCGGAGAATTCTAGAAGCGGTTATGGTAGCCAGTCCCATGCCATCACCCACGAACAGTATGACATTGCGGGCCACGGGGCGCGCGGTTCCCGTGCTGCCGTCACTTGATAAACGCCGCCGCAAAGCGGCCCTGGCTTCGTCATACCAGAAGTCCCTGTCTGTGGACAAAAAGAGTGTCTGTCAGCATTCCAGTGGATCACTCCTGACACGAACACGCTACTTCTCAATGAATTGTAAAAGGTTTCGACGATGGTGTATAATATTGTGTGGTGATGGGTTTATGGACTCTATCCATCGTCCGAAGAGTAAAATATTAAAATATTAAAAATTAAAACATTAAAATCAGAACTTTTGGAAGCTGGCCTCCATCACGTCCAGTGTTTAAGGGGCCCAACTGAGTAGGTGTTCTTCTCTTCTCCCCCATCATTCACCTGAGGACGGAAGCAGAGCCAGCTTCCGAAACGTTATGATTTTAATTTTTTAATTTTTAATATTTTACTCTTCGGACGATGGATAGAGTCCATAAACCCATCAGCACACTACTTCTCAATGTTCTGAAGGTGATACGAGAAAACAGTTATTCTTTTTCCCCCCCCCCCCCTGTGGCACAACAGCCCCACTCGGCCCTACGCCGCCCCATTTTTGAGGTTTCTACTTGATCCACAATTAGACACACACGTGGTAGAACTCCTCTGGACGAGTGATCAGCCCGTCGCAGATGGCGCCACCTACACAACACACAACAAACACAAGAGACTAACATCCATGTCCTCAGCGGGATTCGAACCCACGATACGAGCAATCGAGTGGCCGCAGACCTGTGCTTTATCGGCTTATTGTTTGTTATAACAACATTACTTGTCTTAATAATCACTACATGTTTCAAACGTAAACGATTGCCATCAATCGAGAAAGTATATTTTCTTGTCTTTAGGTTTCACATATGTGGCTAGCATAAAAACAGATAATGACTTCGTAAGAAAGACCAGTTGTGTTGACTGCATCACCTTTAATACGTTCGAGTTAGTGACCACAGCGTGTATCCTCAGTTAAAACAGCCTACTTCATCTGAATCATTCAATGCGTAGAACATTAAGGAAACTACAAGCACAAGCGAAGCGGTGTGTTATAAAGCAAAGAGGCAGTAGTTTTGCCTGACAGTACAACTGACTAATGCTGCCAGCACATGTAAAGTAATGCAATGGATTCTGTGGTACTGGATGTACCAATATTTGTTTCTATATGCTTAATTCCCTTAATATTTGCACACATTAATCGACTTACAGAATATACAGTATAAATTAGTCCTGCTGCCACCGGGTGAAAACCCAATTGCAGTAAGAGATAATAATAATAATAATAATAATAATAATAATAATAGTATGAGGTTTGTAATAAGTGATAGGTTTATGATTTTCAGCCTACATTGTTTTATTCAGGAAAACAAGTAGGTTTCTGAAATTATGTTGCCGTGTGTCTGCAAGCGGCATTGCAGATTTTAAAAAATCTAACGTTACTCTCGAAACCTTGTATGAATATTATACCATTAGACATCACTCAAACCACCTATTGCTTTTAATGTCCCATAGCTTAAAAGTTCAAAATTAACGTCTGGAATATTTTTATCAAAGGCAGACTGGTTTTGGTAATGTCAAATTTGGAACTAAGAACGTATTTGTAATAAAATCGTCATACAAAAAAATGTGAGTGTAACAACAATGGCAGCGTCTATTGCTTACTGCCTTAATACTTTTGTAGGAATGTCAGAAACACGTAACCCTTTCAAGCTGAGTGGTTATTTCTAGGCCCACAGGGTTTAACATTCACATTAACAAATAACTAATTTACAGACAGACGGATTACTGTTCGAGACAATTCGTTTGGCAATTATAATAACGAAGAAATGCACATACAACAGCTAAAAATCATACATAAAATTACTACATATTTCAGCGCCGAGGCGAGATATTCAGGGAATCCAAAAAACAAAGGCCTGCTAGGCATTCATACTTCGAATGTATAAATAATCAAGTAAGTAAAATATAATATATAAGAAATATATATAATATATAAAAATCTAACAGGATGCCTGTACACCTAAAAGACAGAGGGGTAAAGTTTTCCCATTATTTAATTAACCAACAGAACATAAAAACAGAGAGTCAGGTAGGTAGCCATGACGTCACAAAAATTTAATCCTGGTGGTTAAGGTGAGAACTGCGTTCTGTGTAAGACCAGCTTTATTCGAACGTGAAATTTGAACACAAATAGTAAAACACGAAAAGTTAATTACACAGCAACGAAACGTACGCTGTGACTTAAAATAAGAGTAGATGCAGTTGAAACTCTACAAAACAATGGCATTGCACAACACATCGCCTGGCTAGGTGTGTCCTCTTAACAGAGACGTACTAGATTAAAGGCAGTCGATGTCACCGTTTGGAATATAAATAAGGAAGGCTTTAAGCCCTACGGGCACTATCGTGTAATTAATCCCCGGCAGTGTAAATGAAAGATCAAAGCTTATAGACACAGAAGGTCACGCCACCTATATACAGAGTATGCACAAAGTTCTGCTATCCCTACATATGTGTACATCTTGCACCTGAGTGCTGAACCCTTTCTTTCAGATAAACTTGCTCACTGATCGAAGTTCAAGTGAAAGAAACATTTTCATGTCGAAAAGCGGGAATCCTTAAAGCAAAAATCTGAAAAGGAAGCATTTTCGCAGCAGCTGTCAGCAAAACGTGTTTGTGGTTTACTATTCTTATGTTATGGAGTTCAATCAAAATGCTACAGTGTGTTACAAGAGTAACTGAGTATTCATGATGTGTGTCTCCATCAAGATGGGGTATTTTCTCATTTTTATATCACCATTCCAAAGAAGGTGATTCCTGCCTGATCGGGGCTCAGAAATTTAATTATTGCCAATGGATTGGGCAGCACGAAGGATACGTCACTCATAATGCGACAAAACACTAAGGAAACTTGTGTCCAGACGCCATTACTGATACAGAGAGTATTTTTAACAATTATGCGAAATGCATTTAGCGAAATCACGAATGCATTTCTTTGTCATTATCTATAAGACACTGAGCTTGGCAACAATTTTTTGTCATTATCTATAAGACACTGAACTTGGCAACAATTTTTTGTCATTATCTATAAGACACTGAAATTGGCAACAATTTTTTGCCATTATCTGTAAGACACTGAACTTGGCAACAATTTTTTTTCTGCTGTGAAAACTACGGTACATCACATACCAATTGACATCGACTCATGACATGCACAGTGGATAACTGGGCTTTATAGAAGCTCTAACTTAAAGTTTCTTGTTCTAGTGATCAGTAATAAAATCTGAATGTTAGAAATTACACTAAACACAGGTGCGATTTTCACGAAAATATTCTACTCTTCTTGTAATAATTTTTCGTTAGTTTCGAATAAAAGAAATCGTAAAAATTCGTAATACATTAACAGCCTACTTACAAAGTTTCTCTTGCACACCAGTGGTGCATGAAACCGTTAGTAATGCATATCTCATGGCCACGATGCTTTGGGTAATTATACTTCACCTTTCTGTGCAGCATTAGAGTGATGACAGTTTTGTCGTGAGATATAAAGCAAACAATGTTTAGGGTTTTAGAAAAGCGTAATACAGAAGCAGAAAGACACGAAAAAGTGTAGTACTAAAATACTGTAAAAAGGTGTCATCTCCTATTACCAAAATAATTACCGTCATGACATAGTTTTATACAGTTCTTTTACTTGCGATTTAAAGCCCAGTCCCCATAACGTACGTTTTCTTGCAGCAGAACCTGTATAATAAAATCTTCTTGTGTGTACGCTTCCTCCCTTTCTCTCGACCTGGTTTCTGCAAGAAAACTGTATTATGTTTATTGCATTAATTCTTCTTAATCTTTTACACTTTTACTTGTATATTTGACTTTTACAGTTCAGTTGATGTTAAACATACATGGAACAAGAGCGAAATGTCAACTTTGACACAATATCAATGGCAGGTGTAAGTTATGTCGTTTTATCTTCTAACATACAGCCTGATGATGGCTAGCCGAAACATGCAGCTGGATTTATACCTTGTAAGTATAAGTTGTGCTCGACAGATATACAGTCGGTTTATTGGTTTAATATATGACATACCTGTTCGTCATCTCTAATGCATCAATGCGTTTGGAACACATGTATAATTTCTACGGAAATTTCAGCTAAAATCTTTCAAAATATCTTGTCTTGATTTATTCTGGCTAAACTATATGATTTTCTCGTGTATCCTACACATACGCGCTGCATGTTCGGTTCATTCCCCTCTCCTAACTTGATCACTATGCTAACACTCTGTGAAGAATACAAATTCATACAGCTCCTCGTTGCAAAATGTAATGCCACCCTATCATGTTCAGCTTCCTTGGTCCCAAAAATTCTCCTCAAAATTCTGCTCAGGTCAGTAGAGAGTGTGGTGTATGCGAACAAAAACAACGTCCCCCTTATTTTGTATTTTTCGTAGAAGAGAGATTATATCGTCATGTATAAGCCATTTCCAGTACAGCGTGTTTGGTTTTATCGATCAGAGAGTGGTAGTTCTATGAAGCCAACCGCTAATGGACATGTTTTTAAAACGGGTCAGATTACGTCCCTTTTGTCATAGAAAACGCTCTTTCTCTTACCATCCTGTGACGTAAAATATCGCGTAGCCGAAACCAACAGAATGTTCAAAAGAGCATGCAATATAAAAGCCTGAACTGTTCGCAGGCTTCCACTTTATTGAGCAGAAGTTCTATCGCCTTTGTGTGTTCATTAGACTATGTAAAAAACTGTTCTGCAATAAATTCCCTTTCTTGAGTTCAGTCCATACAGTGACCACCAGACTGAAATTTTTATGGATTAAATGGTCTCATAAACAAGTTCAAATTAAAACTTTTCTTTCGGAGGATATCGTTTTGTACGTTCTGTAAGATCAAAGAAAAATTAACTTTCTTATTCCGTTGAAATAAAGCGAAATTAACTAACATACACCATAGAATTCACTCGTTTTTCAGCATTTCAACTATTTAGTTTACACAAGGAATAGCAATAATTCTTGACAAACTGCTTTCATATGACATCACAACTGATATATCATTTGAGAATTATTATCCAGTGTTTCAGTTAAGCGAAATATAACGGGTATACGAAGAGGAATTTATCTCTGCCTAACTTTCTTTCTAGAGCAGAGGAATCCATTAGAGACCAGGTGGGTATTATGACCCAGCTGGCTTCCCTCCTATCGACAAGTAGCCCGAAAGGAACACTACCTTAGAATGAAAATTCGAAACGAGACTATCTATTCTTTGGCAGTGCTGCGAGAAGCCTGGTAGATTTAAATTATGAGTTTTAAAGCAACAAGGGGTTAAAGGTGTGCTATCTGTAACATACGTATTTTGTTTGAGTGTGAATGTAACAGAAACAATAATAACGGGACAGATACTGAATGCTTCTCAAGAGGTACGCTGAAATGTGCATAACACTGGTTTCGTATTCACAAACGTGGGAACTGGGGCAGGAATTAGTCTCAGTGGAATATAGTTTGATGGATCCAAATACACTGTAGCAGAATTAAACCCAAAACTAGTTTCAGAATGTGGGTAATATATGGATGTAAATTTATGGTTTCAGAAAAAAAAAGTACGTGCCTTATAATGATATCCGCACTTACAGCACACCACACACCAAACGTAACAACTTACAGTGGCAATTCACGAATTACCATGGGATTTTCGGCAGACCAGTGACTGTTATCCCGAGGTTTCACGTATCCGCTGAGATAAAGGCAATCTCCAGCATTAAACAGAAGGAGCGTGTATTATTTCTCCACCATACACCCTTTGAAGTTAGCAGTTCACAAAATCCTGTTTTTGTGCAAGCTGTATACAATTTGTGTGTGTGTATGTGTATATATATATATCACAAAGAAGCATACGATCCCACAGACCTTATAAGCTCTGGACGATGACGCATTTGTAAATTGGCCGCTAAGTTGGCTACGTTTTATAAGATAAGCGAACCCAGATAGAATGACATATGACAGTTATCGGATCAAATAATGCCCCTATATACTAAAATATATGTTTGTATCAGTGTTATTTAAGAGGTTAAAAAGTCCTGTTATTACGTATGTTGATTGTATTTGAAGTTTACTATCTTCAAACACAGAAATTAATGTGATACACAAGCAGATGCAAAAATCAAGTACGTATCTGAGATATGTGCTATAATATATATGTAAATAATATTTTTCACTATGATATAGTTTTAAAAACGTGTGCAAAATGAGGGCACTTATGTTAGAAGTGAATTATTCTGAAGTAGTAATATTGCGGGTACTACAGTAATATGCTTCACGAATCCGAATATTGCAACGAAATTGCAGCGCAACATTCTTCCATAACAAAGAGCGGCTCCAGAATTTCGGTGTTGGCAGTAACGAAATAATGGCAGTCAACTGAAGCTGATGGTGTCGAGGACTGAAGATGTTATTTAAATAACCAGTAGCATAAGGTTGAAATCCGAACGTTTGTATAACTGTTTACAGTATACCGCGAAATACTTTCATTATACAGAAGCATTCCGAAACTAGTGAACTAATTAAAACCCTCTGTTTGTACGTGTATGTCACAACAACATTTGTACGTGTATGTTACAACAACATTTGTACGTGTATGTCACAACAACATTTGTACGTGTATGTCACAACAACATTTGTACGTGTATTGTCACAACAACATTTGTTCTCCATGATACACCACAGTTACCCTGAATAATTTAGAGATTTTGATGTTTGAATTCAAAAAAATGAATTCAAAGTGATAGGTATTCGGAAAGAATTCCAAATCTGTAGTTTGTAACAAATAGAGAAAACTATTTCACACAAAATTAATGTGTATATTTATGATCTACAGCCATAAAAATATTCAGATGTCTATCGCCACTCAATGAACATGTGACTATCTACAGACAATGCACGGCCGCCTTCGTACAGGATTGCATATCGCAGAATATAATATAACTGGCGACAGTTACAACTTCTTGGAAATCATTATCACGCAAAATATTGTGTGAGCTGGGGTTAATGTCACTTGCACTTCGAAGTTCGCGCTTTTCCCTTCTTCTTCTTCTCCTCCTGCTCCTCCTTCTCCTCCTCCTCCGTCTTGTCTCGTGATACAATTTTACGTCAACTAACTAACTAACTAACTAACTAACTAACTAACTAACTAACTAACTAACTGACTGACTGACTGACTCCTCGGAGCAGAGGCCATCTTGAGAAGCTAACAGGTACTCACTCAAGAAATTCCCCGCATTTTATGAACTCGTGGGTTCAGTACCGCACTCACAACAGCCCGCCACCTGTCCCTATCCTGACCAGTCCAGGTCCGAGGCTTTGTAGGCCGTTTCGTAACACCAACTTTTTTTTACGGTAAGGAGTTGTTAGCATCTCGCCCAACCCCCAAGGTGGAGGACCACCCCTTATCGGCTGTCCGCGACTGCTTATTCAATGTATTCGCAGCTACTCTCCGTAACGTCAATCTACTAAAAACTTCAAACGCTGCTACTGAGAGAGACTTGTAGTATATCTACACAGCATTCCTTACGAAATGCGTTACATACAATTACAGCACATACAGTAATCTTATGGGACGATTAAAAAGTAACAGAATGTTGCCAGTTACAGAATATGAACTGCGGTTATATGACACTGGTTGTAATTAAACACGTAAGCTGGAAACCAATATTGCGTTTTCAATCACACTGGTAAACATATTAAAATTCCATTTCAGTTTGTAACAGAATAACGGACTTAAATGCAAAAGTCGCATTCACTTCAAAACTTTAATTTTTACGACACTTAAATTTCCAATTAAACTGTCTTAATGTGCAGACACACGTTGCGTTTACACAGAGACCTCCCCCCTAGCAGAGACAAAACGTTTCCAGCATGGTTGATTTAGAGGGCATTTTATATTTTGAGTAAACTGGAGCAAGCATTCATTCCTCTAGGTGCAGTTAAAATAAAATCGCCAGGGAACAACGTCACTCCAGGCAGTGCAAACATAACATGGATGAAAAAATATTAATTGCTAAAGCTTTCAACGCGTCCTCCATTAATCCATCACAAGGGCTATTAATGTATTTAATATCAAAGAACACGAAATGAATTTGTCGGTAAATATTTCTGTCTGAAGTCAAATTAAGATTCAATAACCTATTGCAAGTTTAAAAAATGTTATTAATAAATGTACAAAGACACCAAGTTAAAAAATCTTAAAGGCTGACCGTAAAGACATGAATTATTTTATTAATCATGCTTGCAACGCCCAGAAATAGTCAAGGAAAAGGTTACTGTATTTAGAAAGGCAGGCATTTTTTTCCGGCTTCATTTTTTCACTATGCATGCATATTGCTTTCTAAAGAGTTTATGTTACATCTTTACTACACGTCATAACGACACGTCCGGCAAAACAGTTCTATACATTTGTTGTTATGAGTTCATGTATATAGTACTAGAGGTATTATTAATATCTGGACGTGTGTTTAAGAGTAGGTTTTAAAAAAAACAAAAAGAAGCAACTATCTGATTTGTGTCATCAGACTTCGGTTTTATGACTGGA
Source organism: Coptotermes formosanus (assembly GCA_013340265.1). Lineage (NCBI taxonomy): Eukaryota > Metazoa > Arthropoda > Insecta > Blattodea > Rhinotermitidae > Coptotermes > Coptotermes formosanus. The sequence continues at coordinate 29,799 of BLKM01012379.1, read as the reverse complement.
TGTGAAATTGACTTCACTATTTGTAGGCACGTTATTGTTGAACTGTTTCTGTAATATTTGCAGATTCATAATTGCTCGCAAATCAATATTAACAAAATATTCCTCTAAAGTTTTGTGTTTTATAGCCATAACGTAAAACAAAATGAAATAATGCCACACGAAAACAGACTAATCCTTATAAAATGTAGGAGAATTCCAAATATTTTGGACGGAAGAAAACAAATCAAAATTACTTGTACTTTCATAAAGAAGTGACAACAACATTACTTAACCCTTTGAAAGATCGAAATGAGTCTCCATTACCTATCAAGACCCAGTTCGTACGTCAAAGGAAACTATGCTGCCATTACAGTGTCCGTTCAGGGAATGCTGCGTAAGGAAATTATGGCTGTTTATTGCATGCAGCCTAAAGAACGCACATACACACTACACACTGTGTCAAAGGTGAAGACTTTTTAGCGTTAAGACTACTCTGAAATTGTTAGTCCTTTTAAAAAAGAAATAGGAAGGAACCATTGAATGAGAAGTCAAACTCAATATCTCTGCTTCAGAGCGCAGGACAAGCACCGAAAAGAAAGCCAGCAGACAAATATGAAGCAAGTGAAATTTGATCCCACGGCCCTAGATTTTGTGTTGTCGAAGACAGTAAATCCTTACCTCACGTGCAAATTGAGATATTGTCTTCACTTGTTTAGTGTTGACGTAGTTAAGGGAAACATAACAGAATTTTCAATTTCATAATTGTGTGCATACGTTAAGGGCACAGCATATAAATATAACAACGAATTAGCTACCGCCGTACGTCATTCCCGCTGTCCGAAGCCACGTGAACTGAAATTAATATCCCCCGTGAAACAAATTCCATTGCAGTCGTCTACTGATATTTAAACACAAAAACACGGGTCCACGTACTTTCCAAATATCTGGGAACCACCCAAAAATTTTAGGCGCCACGAGGGTGACATGAAGCAAAATCCATACTGTGCACCCACAAATATTACGCGCCATAGTAAAACAAATTGAGTTGCCAGGGCGTGCTGGCGCCCAGGATTTGTGCACCCCTGCACTAAACACACCCTCATCAAAAACTTGCGTTTCTAGCGTTAATTCTATTTACTTATATATCATTTGTTTAACAACATCACATGTTAGACTACTGTATGACATTTTCCATAGCCCAATATAGTTACATGCAGCCTAAACTATGTAGGTATACAAAACGGAGAATCATAAAATCGATAGGAATGTTCGTTCTACGAAGAATGGAATTAGGTTCTTTCCGAAAACAACCCCAGAACTGTTTCCACTGCCTCAACCTGCTGTGTACGCTTCGCTTTTTCTGCTCCTCTATTACGTGCATACTAAAATTCCTTTTCATATTTTGCGAGAAAAAGGGGAGTAAGAAGATTAAAATCTATAAGCAGGAAAAGGTTACACAATCCGACCGCAGTGCGCTTGCAACAGTGAAAGCCCAAAGGATTCAAGTGGCCGACACTTCATTGTTCTGTGTTTTCTGCTTCGTCTGACTGCCTGATGCTTTGCTTCCGTGACATCATTCTAAGTTTACTAATGAATAAATGGCCTAGTTGAAAAAAGACGTTGAAGGAACCCGTCGTGGTCTAATTCGGGATACTAGGGCCTGCCTCTGCATTTCCTTGGAAGGACAGAAAAACTTCACGAAAATCGTCAATAAAGATACCGGATTTCCGGACCGAAATTTGAAGAAGGGGTGACCACCTGCATATGAATTATGACCGTTAAGCACACGCCAGCAATGCTGGACACATCGAAAGGAACGTTTTCTTGGTGTGTGGCCTCATTTCTGTGTATTTAATGGCGCAACAACTGAAGTGACCACAGAGGACTGCAATTAGGGAATTATTAGAACTGTGTCATTGGTTCCAGCTGATTGTCTAATTTATTACAGAAAGGAAAATATATGTAAGTCCTCACAAACGTCGGGTGTTTGGAATCCACGTAAAGGCTTCCATAAAATTTTTAATGTTATTCATAATAAGTTACGTCTTACACAGAGCACAACGACACAGAGTAAAGGGAGACGATCATAACTGATCAAGAACAAGGATAGATGTTTGTGTACAATCACAATACCTACAACGATACACCACAGCATATAGAATTTTAAACACGTCTTACAAAATCTTACATTTTGTAATTCAGCTGCAGAAATGGAATCATTACAACATGATGTGTATTATTATTGTAACATGTTATATATTTATGAGTTTTAAATATAAGTATATAGACACCCTGAAGATGGCGGGGTTCCGCCGAAACATGTAGAAGTAAACGAAAACCTGCACTGCTATTTAAATTAAAAGTGCATATGTTGGTTTTATAAATGAGCTTCCAAACCTATTCCTACCGAACTTAAGGAGAATGGGGAGATGCATGTTTCAAATAGGCGAAACACATTCTACACTCTCTGTCAGTTATCTCAGAGCTACCAACTGTACGTGTATGAGTTACAAATAAATCGATCACGTCTCGCACTTGTGAACACAATGTTCGCTCTGTTTAAGACGTTGTGATCTTTAACCCTTGAAAGCAACTGTTACTATTTTACACCAGATTTAACGCCAAAAGCGTCTAAAATTTACCCACAGACCTTATTTATCTATTTGAGGTAGATCTCGGAAAAAAACATCTATCTTTCCCATAAACTGCATTAATCGACTGGTCATTGTTATGGGGACGTAATCCGATTTAGGCTGCGATGTGAATCAAAACTTTAAGCGTTAAAGAAATGACATGCCTAAAAAGATTTGTCATGAGAACAAGGGCTGGATTTGACGATAATGTGGGCAGAATTACTGTCGCTTGCAGCGTTACTCGCACTTCGACATGGTTTAACCGGCCTCTCGTCAGAGGAGACGCCCAACGGAAAAAAAACTGCAAAAGACAAGACCGACAAGAAAGCTGGTTACAAGCTCCGGGAAGTGGCTCGACACCAAAACATACAGACTGAATATATGTGAGTTACGAAGTTACTTTTCCGACTCTGGCTTCATACTTCAAAGGGTTAAAAGTACAACACTCCGGGTTTGCTTCCCAGAAGGCTAATTACTAAATGGAAGTGTCTTCCGTCTGTGGCAACAGTCCTCAGCACAAATCCGACAAGACCTGCAACCAAGACCCATAGCCCCTTACCATAAGCACAGTCGCAGTTGAAATTTATACCGCACCGTCTTCATATTCCAATAACGCACTTCGTACACAGGAGTGGTTCATATGACAATGAGAAAGGGTCGTCGACATGTGAGAAACGCTAGCCTGCGCCCTCAACTAGCTTCTTGGATGGTGACTTATTGATTGGTTGGCATTTGAGTATGCAGTAAAACGTGTATGAAGGATGACATAGTCCAGGCGATATTACTTCCAGGGTTCAGAAGTTTCGTATACATGTCGACATGTATACCCCTCTCAATAATAACCACAGGAAATGCACACTAAATCCGAATTTTTAGATCACCATAAGAAAATTCACGTCATCTGGAACCTCAAGTCGTGCCGCCTGCAGACACCCACCACAGGCTCATCCGAAACGTCGATAACTATCTACCAGTCGATACGGCGTGATATCTTCAAAGACTTAAACCTTAAAAAAATATATTAGAATACTTTCCGCTGTTAAATTTTAATAATCAACATACAGCTATGGATAAAAATACTACAAAGTCAACGTTTATGAAAACTTGCAATAAGCCAAAGAAAAATTTGGTGGAACTGCAGCAAAATATCGATACACCTGCATTAAAATACAGACAACAGGTCTGTCAACAGGCAGTTAATTATGAAGCATTACTGCAGTTACAGACGTTTCAATAGAAAGGATTTTGTACTTTGTCATGCAACTGATTATTCCTTAGGTTACTTAGCACATTATACCGATCACAATGCTTCTGGGATCGAAAGAGCGTGAATGACAACAGAAATAAACACGCGGTATTATCTACTAGCTGTCCGTTTTATAAAAGACTGCTGCTCTTAGCACAATAGGGTTATGCTGAATAGCAATCACACCAAACGTCATGCGCATGGCCAATAGGCAGGCAATTCTGATACACGTCTCTCAGCTTGACGGGGGATACCTGATTGTATCCGAGGATACCAAACTATTTAACATTCATGTAAACTACTATGTATTACACGCATTTTGCCTTTTACAAAAACTGGTCCTTCCAAAATACTTATAGCCCTGGCATCTTTTACTTCTAATCAGAAGCCTACCTTTAATCTTAGAATCTGGTATCTCGTTGTACATTCTAATATGAAACAGGATCACGTTTTTTACTCAGTCAACACAACTGTTGCTCTCTGCATGTTTCGGCTTTTATACCAAAGATATAATTACGCTGTACCACTATAAAAGTGTATTCATTAAAATTTTTATACCATATCGTTTCAGTTCCAATGTGGTAGTGGCATTTCACGCCTTACAACAGTTTATCTATGCGCCGGTCTGTGGCCAAGCGCTTGCTGGGATAGTGGGTTCGAATCCCACGGGGGCATGGATGTTTTTCTCTTGTGACTGTTTGTGGGTTGTCAGGTAGAGGTATCTGAGACGGGCCGATCCCTCGTCCAGAGGAGTCCTACCGACTGTAGTGTGTGTTTGAGTGTGATCAAGTGAAAACAAAAAAGAAAAACCTCGATGCCTACTGTGAACAAGTAGGTAGAAGAGGTAAGGGCTACGAACTGTATGTATTGCTATTTCTTCTTTAGCCTTGCATGTACAACGTTGTGTTTTTTACTTTATGTTACATTAATTAACACGACAAAGATCAAAGCTCTGAGTCACAAAAGAGGTGATGTATATTGTTATGCTACTTATAAAGCAACCAGTAAGACTACCATATTTTGTAATATTACGGCACATGAGGTAAATCCAAGCGAAAGACCATAGCCGAAAACCAGACTATCTCGAAAAAAAAATTAGGAATGGCGATAAACAGTAACCGAAACTAAATAATAAGGGAAGTTACAACGAAACATGTAAGTTTTTAAAACAATTTAGAAAGACTCTGAATAATTTTATTTTATGTAACTTTAACTAATACACAATATACCCTAATAAACACAATATTGTAACTGCAAGGCTAAACAACATATAAACGTGCGAGATCTCACCAGCACATTGAAATTGAAATGATGTGGTACAACGTTTTCCATAATATAATTTACATTGATTTAGCCCCAAGCTGGCTTTAGTAAACACAATGAAACACGCAACATCATAAAAGGAGTTTGTTTACCAACAAATGAGAGTTTTAACGACAGAGTCAAAGAAGTTATCTTGGTTTTACAGTCTACTTCTAAAAAAACCTTACACATTCACATTAAGTCAGCTTTAAAGGATTCTGACGGCGCGTGTTTCACTGAGCCTGACTACAGGTCTGGTCACTGTGCATCGCCTTAATATTTCCCGTCCGCTAATACCGACTAGCTGTCTAGCGGACCCACCAGGACAGACGTTTTCCGTTTCCCCACTTTTCTTCCTCCTGATAAAGAAAACAGATCCAGTCTCTGAAATGTTGTCGTATTAACATTTTAAACCCTAGCGGTAACTTTACGTACCACCAGGTTTAACATTAAAAAATTCTACGTGGTGCCCACATTGCGTTTATGTGTTTTGTACGGATCTCAGAACCAACAGCAACTTTTGCCTTATAAAACATTAAGAGACTGGTTTTTATAACCGAAGTGGAGAGTGTTTACAGCGCGGTACGCACTGAGTCCCTATATAAAACAGATTACGTTCCGTCTTTAAAAGGTTAATGACCAAGGCGATGAACGGCCCACAACAAATGTCATGCTTACATTCAGCGTAGTCGGCATATCGTCTCGCTGCGGGCTGGACGGTCCGGGGATCGAAACAAGGTGGGGGCGAGATTTTCCCTATTCGTCCAGACCGACCCTGGGGCCCATTCAGCCTCCTGTACAGTGGGTACCGGGTCTTTTTCGCCAATGGTAAAGCGGCCGAGGTGTGGCGTTGAACACCCACTCCATCCAGCGGCAAGGTTAAAGAAAGAGTACAGCTATTGCCCTACTCCCCCTCATGGGCCTTCATGGCCTGTTCTAGAGTGAACTTTACGTGTACCTTTATGTTTAATCTGGTTTTTTTTGTCTTCTAAGCAGCAGTCCGCTTCATAAAATCACCACTGACAAAGATATTTCGTATTAATACGAGGACAGAGGCGAACCAGAACTGTCAATAGTCTTTTATAGTACGCCGAAACGATTGCAGCTGACGAAAAGGCGTTACGTCCAGTGAGCAGGGCACTGACTGTTTAAAATAAATATGCCCTGGAAGGTAAAGTTGTGTCTGTGCATTCCCTAAAGGCATATGGAGGGCAAGTACAGCTCCACTCCTTATTAACCCTTTAAAGACGAAGCGTATCTGTTTTATATAAGGACTCAGTGCGTACCGCGCTGTAAACACTCTCCACTTCGGTTATAAAAACCAATCTCTTAATGTTTTATAAGGCAAAAGTTGCTGTTTGTTCTGAAATCCGTACAAAAGACATAAACGCAATGTGGGCACCACGTAGAATTTTTTAATGTTAAACCTGGACGTATGTAAAGTTACCGCTAGGTTTTAAAAGCTTAATCTCGGTAATAGATGGAGCGGGGCGGTCACCTTCAGAGGCCGGCCCCTTGACCCCAGAGCAAAGGGCCTACGGTCCCTCTGAAACAGGAGGCTGGTTAAGCCCCAGGGCCGGTCTGGACGTCTGGGGAAAAGAAAAGAACTATCTGTTGTCTCTACAAGTATTAGAAGCGCGACTCCTGGCCTGTAGCACCTGCACCCCAGTCAGTACACAGACCACACTATCGCGGCTCCATAAATAGGCCTACATCTGTATGAAAAATGTTTTGCTCCAACGAGTAACTTACGAACCGATTTCACTAGTATCATATAAGCATTAAGGCATTACAGTGTGGTCGTATTTTATTCCAGTTAGGAAAATATGGTGACTGCATTACATTTGGGTTCAGAAAGACATGAAGGGTTCTCTGGTCTCTTAAAAGGGTTAGATGTCATTAAGAAATAAAGGGGACGTTAGAATTGGATGGAGATTGAGTGAGTAAGGTACGCAATTTTGACGTCTTTTCATTTCTGTCTTAATTCTTTCTATCTTCACCGCCACTCCTTTTGTTTCTCTGTTCTTGATACCTTCAGTGATAGAAAATGAAAAATTAAGCAGCGTCAGTTTCATGTCAGTCGCACTACTAAATTACTTTAGCAAGTTAAATCATCCAGATAGGAGTTATAAGCCACTAACAAATACAGCCACTGCCTACTTTCCTTTCTTTCCCAGGAAAAAGAAAAATACAGTTCTGTCAACATTGTATGTACGTCACTGCATTCACTCCTTTACTTCTCCTGCAACGGACGGGACATTCTGGTCTGCTCCGGCTTAAAATTAATATTATATTTCTCTGACATAAGAGACAACCCTTAGGAGACAGTGAAAAGCAATCTGAGTGTCTTTGCCATTACACAACAAAGCACGAGACGAAGGAAAGTACGTAAAAGCAGCACTATGGATATGGTTGTGGAACCGGCAGCCGGCTTGGGGTCCGTTTAAGGCCGCGCTGCCTGCATCGTCACTGTACTAATGACAGCATGGCCAGTTTTTTTTAGTGGTGAAGGGACCCGCAGCAGACGCTACGGACGCGCCGCAGCCTTGAGGCTTTTTGTGCAACCCTGTGATGAAGATGACGATGATGATAATTATTATTATTTTTTGTCCTTTCCCTAGTAATGGAGCACCAGTGGAATGAAAGTGACAGGAGAAAACCGAAGTACTCGGCGAAAAACCTATCCCAGTGCCACTTTGTCCACCACAAATCCCACATGGACTGACCCGGGATCAAACCCCGAACCTCCGCGGTGGGAGGCCGGCGGCTAACCGCCTGAGCTATGGCACGGCCCCTGCATGGCCAGTTACTTAACTTGTAAAATTTTAGTGTTTGTTAAGGTTACTTAGAAGGCGTGAAGGCCATGTGTGAATAACTGTGAACAAGTGAAGCCCAGCCTCCAATGAATAATAATCCTAAGCGAGAACAATTTGAGTACGATATGTCCGTTCTTATGGGATACGACATGGCGTCATTGGACATTTAGCTTCCGATTTTTGACGCAAGGTAGCGGCGCGTCTTTAAGGGTCAAAGTGACTTTCATGGCATTCTGACCATCGAATACGAGGCCACTATCTCGTCCCGAAATTCGATAGTCAATTACCCAGCGACACCACATCATAACCCAGGAAAGCGTATACCTCATACACTCCGCTGCGAAAACATAAGAACTCCGAAGTTAATATGATCTAGTTACTTCTAATACTTAGAATTAAGAAAATGAATACATTAGAAGTTATAGATTTTACTTAAGGCGTGGGTCTGCGACTGTTCGCTTGCTGGGATTGCGGGTTCGATTCCCACCGTGGGCATAAAAGTCTGTCTCTTGTGAGTGTTGTGTATTGTCAGTTACAGGTCTCTGCGACGGGCTGATCACTCGTCCAGAGTAGTCCTACCGAGTGTAATGTGTCTACATGAACGTGACTGTGAAGCCTAAATAATGAGGAGGCCCTGGCACAATAGGGGCTGTTGTGCCATTGGAAAAACAAATACGACTTACGAGATTTTACACCAAACTGCTATGAAAGTCGTCTTCTGTATTTATTTATATCTAGCTTCTATAGCTAGATACATCGAGGTCGAAGCATGGCTGTTGTTGTCCGGCTCAACTGTTCCTAAATTGCAGCTGGCGGAGGTCTGGCAGAAGAGTCCACACACATGGTCTAGCGGGCAGCAAGACACTTTCATAAACGCTAGGTTGCCAGATGCTGAGGTCCAGAGTCACTAATGAATTTAATTCCTTATATTTTCGAAGGCAGGAAAGGTCAGACGGATTGTAGAAAATTTGGAAAGTTGTAAATAGACCTCTTAAGTAGCCATGCAGTCATCCAATTTCGGGTCCTTACACCATACCATTTCATAGCATGAAGTCACACTAACACCATGTTAGAAGCCCTAAAATAATTTTATTTCAAATCTTTTCTTATCTAGAGAAAAGGAATTTTGGCTCATTGCTTTGCCATTCTTCTTAAACCAATCTTCTACACGCAAGGGGGGGGGGGGGGACACGACTGTCGCATGCAGCATTAAAGATTCGTAACACTTTACCTTTCACCTTTAATTCTAACATCCATTCGTCACGTTGTGTGTCTTAAGACAGGTCCGTAACTTCCTCCAAATTTAGTTCTTCAGAGATTGCGGTATTGTGCTTCGTCTTTCTACGCCCAACGTCTTCTTGTTTCCTTAAAGCCATCCAGTAGCTTCTTACGTCTTCTTCCTCATCTTCTCGTGTCTTTTGTCTTTCCTCCAATAACGTGTTTTATAAGGCAGTTCCTACGCAATATGTGACCAATCCAGTTAGCCTTCCTTCGTTTTATTGTATGTAGGATGTTACATTCTTCCTCCAACACAAGAGATAAAAAGTACCGTGCAAATACAGACATTTAATTAAAGAACGTTAATTCAGTAATGCGCTTGGGTTCTTGTTTACTCTGTCAAGTGAGACGTCTGTAAAATATAAAATAAAAGTGCAATTAACAGTCTGCAGGTACATTTATCATAATATGGCTGTGAATCAAACCGCCAGTTCTTCTGCCATATTTAAAAATACATTTCACCGCCATCTACAATAATCAGGCATTATAAAGACGTAGCAATACACTATGGACGCAGGGGACGTTGGTCTCAATACGGAAAATATGCGATATATATACACATACACACACGCACACACACACACATTCATTCATTCGGTAAAATATCTAAGCACATCTAGCATGATAACCTGACTCTAAAAGAAATATAACATTCATTAACAGCCTTTAATCTATTTTAATTTATTGTAGAATTATACGTTCCCGCCACAAATCATCACACAAAGAATATGTTGGTCAAATCTCCAACGAGGCAGACCACGTACAGTACATATATATGTAAGACTGAAGCGCGTTCACGTAACCATTATGGGCGCTGAAAGCAGTAAGTATTAAGTAGTCTGAGCCTTATTTATCCAGCATGCAAAGCGCATGCGCCCTATTACATTGGCATCTGTGTCCTGTCCGGCTGTACCATATTTTCCACAATATCTCATAAACCGTGCGGTTTTCGGAAAAATGTTTCTGAATATGTTTTGATTTTCTTTATAACTTTCGTCTGAAACAGTTCTCATTCAAAAAAGATTCAGCTAGATATTGTCATAAACGTACAGACGTCTTCATTACAGGTACCCGTTATTCTTGTCAGATTTTAATGAAACTTTTATTTTCTCTGCAGATATTCGAATAATACTCAAATATCAAATTTCATGAAAATCCGTCCAGTGGGGGCCGAGTTGTTGCATGCGCACGGACGGACAGGTGGACAGACAGACGCCACGAAGCTAATAGTCGCTTTTCGCAATTTGATGAACGCGACTAAAATGGAAAATTAACCACTCATTTGTAACGTACTTGCGGTAAAGAAATTTTGATTTACAGACCCGCACGTTAATTCATATGGACGATCCGCTCCCAGAGAAAGTTGCGTTGCTTTGTTTCCAGAAAAGTCGTCATAATTTGTAGCCATTCACGATCTTCCTACTTAGCCGTCCTCTTCTACACCTTCAGTGACAAATAGAAAGAGAGGTCGGCCAACAGGCAGATGCTGCATGTAACAATGTTGGTGCCAATGTGAAGGATTCAGTGTTGCTACGCGTGTAGCGTCTCATTCATATAGAGGTGTTACATCGCAATGTTACTGCTCCCTCACATGCCACAGTAGGCTGTATACATCACAGTCCAAAAACATCTTATCTTTTGAAGTCCACCGCAATTAATTCCCACCATATTACAACAAGCAGCTCTAGTAAGTTACCATTACTATGTTCATTTTCGGACTGCTAAGTTGTGAAAAGAAACTCCATGGAATAGAGTCGTTTTTGAGAAGATGATATTTGATGGCGATAGGCCCGAACAATTTTCGTCGTTTTGTACGGAAACCAAAAATTTTCTGGAGCTTATTCTTGACCCTTGAAAGAGGACCGATAGGTTATCTAGAAACGTCGGTACAGAATTACTACTATACGCTGTGTAATATCTCTGACGAGCGCATCTCATCTGCATGCGGCGGCAGCCTGAAATCACTTAGAGATTTTACCTGTATTCCTGTCAGACATTAATATGAGTTCTTCAACACAGGACTGACCCACTGAAGGGTTTTGACCTACACAAACACAGGCTGATGCAAATACGTGTCCATTCGTTTCGTAGTCCTCATCTCTTCTACCTACTCACAGTAGGTGTCGAAGTTGTTTATTTTCACTTGATCATACTCAGACACACACCACAGTCGGTGGGGCTCCTCTGGGCCAGGGATCGGCCCGTCGCAGAGACCTCTACCTGACAACACAAACACTCACAAGAGACAAACATCCATGCCCCCGGTGGGATTCGAACCCACGATCCCAGAAAGCGCTCCTCCGCAGACCTACGCCTTAGATGCGCGTCCACTGGGATCGGCCAGATCTAGATCCGTGGGCCGAATATTATTCGAAACATGAACCCGGTGTGAGGTCAGTAAAATGATTAGTCGCCTCAGACTGTTCGGGCATTGCGACCCGCGACTGGAAAATCATTTCAGGCTACTAATTAGAAATACGCCCCTCATATGTTGGGAGTGACAATGCCTACCCGCTAACCCAGGGCGTCTTTCATCAGGCGTCGCTTGTTTCATGTTACTTAACAGCTGTTTATATTAAATGACTATTCTCTTGTAAAACAGTGGAAGCGCCTCACTTTTGGTGGGGCAAAAGTGAAATATTATGATCTGCCTTTGGTTTATGTTTGCCACCAGTTCAATCGCAGAGAAACTGCAATGATATTGATGATGTCTATCGATTAGTAGTGTCTATGGAAAACTTGAGAGTCACTGCGTTCAGGTGAAGGGCACTTAACGAGAAATGTCATGTAACGGACGCCGATGAAAGTACCCGGGTGTGACTCAATCACGTCACTCAATCATAAACGAAGCCAATTATACAGTTATATACTGATTTTGACATTATCACTCCACAACAGGAATGTTATGACGGAAACACCAACAGTCTCTCCTTGCAATTCATTTCTCCGTTCAAGTTACATCTACACGCAAAATCAATACGTTAAAGAATCTTTCATTAAGCACGGAGGCATGTTATATCACAACAAACAGAAATATTTCAAAGGGTCGAAGACGGGCAGTTAATTACAATTGCGCTTTGCTGTGTCTTATTTTATATTGTGCGTCATGTTTCGGCTTTAGCTAAAAGTAATCATCGGCATAACCATTTTTATAGTGTCTGTTGATGGCTTTTAGGCAAAGCCGAAACATGTCGCACAATATACACGTAATAAGATACTACAAATGTGCAGCTGTGACTGCTGGCCCCCCCCCCTCCTCCTCTTTGCCCCAATTTTTACTTTGCATTCACAATGGGATGTCAGACATAACAGAAGTATTTCAATCTCATTCACTCTAATGACGCTTACAGTTTCCAAGGAATAACCCCAGTTCAGCTGTGTAGACTATGAGGACACTTTCCAAGGAATAACCCCAGTTCAGCTGTGTAGACTATGAGGACACTTTCCAAGCTCTCGCTGCAGACTACAGAAGTCTACATTGCCTACGTAATCATGTCCGCAGCAAACCCTGGGGAGACCCCACTAGTCTGAGAGTGCGAGAAGTCGAGGTGGACAGAAAAGACCGTGCACGGTGAAACCAATCTAACTTCTGCACAGTACGGCAAGGCACAGCACGTAACACCTTCGAACTTACAAGAATGAAAGTAGGTTAAAGCAGAAACTCTCCGTACTGTATACCTCCGTTTCGAGCAAAGTAATTTAACAGAACATACACCTTCAAGGGGCTACGATATTCACACATAAATAATGAACGCAACAAATCGATAAAATTAAAAAAAGAACGCCTCCGTTAGATGTATTGGCTACATGAACTAAAAGACTCACACGGAATGCTGCTGCATCCAAGAGCAGAGGAACGCTGAGGGCACAAAACAAAAAACGCTACTTAAAGGAGGGCAAATGGAGTATGCGAAGGAAATGGAAAGGATATATTAATGAACAGAAGATGTAGCGTACGCTTGCGCAATAAGGCCACCAATGTATTCATGAATATCTTGTACATTTTACGGTACAATTGTTGTACTTGCATTTTAGAAAGCAAAAATATCAGACATGACAAGTCCAGGCAATTTTTTTTAAAAAATTCAGAATTTTAGTTACTTCAAAAATTATTTTCCATGAAAGGTGCAAATGACGTTACTATCCGACAGTGAGATAAATAAGGCCAGGTATGCGTTTGGATACTTTGGTTAAACGCTGAACACTTTAAAAAACACTTAACATTGAATACAAAGTTTGAATACTGCAAGGCAATAAACGTTAAGTACAACATATGCTTTAATACCCCTGTCTTTGAGTTTTCAACACAATGCATACAGCTCCATCATCTGAACAAATCACAGTTTGAATTAATAAAAATTTTGGTGACGATCAAGTTTATTAGAAAAAAAATTTAAAAAAAATGTATGAAGACAAACATGACACGTAATTCTCACTTAGTGAAGAAAAACCATCACACAAGGTACACTAACCACAGTTTCGGTCAGGAGGTTTGTCGCACTTATGACTGCACAAGACCGTACACTAAATGCATTGAATTTTGTCACTCTTGTTGTTTCTAGCGTAATACTACACTCCGCAGTTACCACAACGCACGTTGTCTTTCTTGCTGTTGACCCTGGATTTTCACGTTTTTGTGTGGAATGTTTTCGCTTAGAACGCGTGAACGAGTTTACCTGTACACTTAAGTGGGGAAACAAAGCTCGAGGGACAAGTGTCATTTTCATATTCAGCGACATACGGCTATTTCCTTTACTTATGGTCATTTCGGGTGCTGGAAGAAGCTCACGACTGGGCTGTGATGCTGACAATGTATTCTTGGACGGACTGGAGAGTGAAACCGCAAGGTTGCCCTTATTTTGTTGTTGGGTGCCCTGAACTAGGGTGGGGACGCCCTCTGTTCTACTGGCTGATTTCAAATACAGCTTGGAGAAAATGCTGTACTTGGGATAAAATTTGGTCTATATGGATAGATTCCAACATATATCAGACCTTGGAATATATTTTTAATGGTTGACAGCACGCATCCGTGCTTGTGATCCAGGAAGTTTAAGGTTTCTTACACGACTGTAGGTTACTGAAATTTTCTGTTTTATAATTGCTGTGTGCAAACAATATATATATATATTTCTCATATATAATTTGTTATTATTACAACATAAGTAACGACATTTTAAAAGTAAATTTCCCGTGAAATTTAATATGCCCGCCTGGCCTTATTTGCCTAAACTCCAAGTGCCGGAATTAGCAGAAACAACCTTTATTCCAGAAAATACGAATGCTTTACCGAAAAAATATAACGAACAATTTATAGTGAATTATTACCGGTATTAAATTCTGAATATAAAGACATTAAACAAGGAATGGAGGACGGCATAGTGATAATATTAACACTCGCCCTGCAGCTTCGTCGGATATTCAGCGTCTTAAATGCACCTAGCTGTAGTGACTCTTTGTAACTTCCTGGCTGATAAGTATAGCATACCGCCGACACGGCCATTCAAGGTCATAAAACATAACTGCCACTAAAACGAGGAACAAAATTTTGGAATGAAGATTCGCTCTATCTTTTATTGTTACCGTAAATTTACTTGAAAAACTGAAGTGGCCTTACCACCCGCCGGCCCTTCATCGACAACTTTACCCTATGTGACTATGTGATATTCAAAGCATAGAATTTAAAGAACATAAAATGCAATATTTGACTGAACATTACTCAATAATTTCGCAAATTCTAATTCTGAAGTGAATTTGACAACATACAAATGGGGAAAATTACGCATTCATTATAAGGCAGCATATGAAACTACAGTATTAAGAACTCAAACCAGCCGAATAGTCTCAAATTAAATCCCCTGAACTAACGCTGGAATTGAGTCTCGTTCGTTTTACGAGCGTATGCTGGATCAAATTCGTAACTCGTAATATGTATTTAGGTGTACGTATGTGACAATAAAGACTCTGACATTTTATAATTAATTTCCAAATAGGATTCAGGTATTTAAATACCTTTTAATCATTTCTTTTGGCAGACTGAGGAAACAATGAAATCCTCAGTGATGTTAGCGGGCGTCTGGATCAATAATTAAACCGCATACATCCCAAACACCAAGCACACGTGTCAAAACAAATATTTTCAGGATACAATTCCTGACTTTCGCAACATAATATAAGCACATTTTGATTTAACGCAGCTTCCAGATAGAAATTATGTTTGTAAAAACGGCTACAAATCCAGGGCTCGTACAAAATTTAAACAGACATATCGAAGAAATGGATTTGAACTCAGGACACTCTTCCCTGACTGGCTATATTTGTCGTCGTACTCATCAATATGGATACTACAAAAGACACGGAACTTCTTGATCACCTTACTGCTCCTGATCCCTCAAATAGGTCCAAACTTTATAACACAGTGATGGCAATCTTCAAACACCAGTACTTTCTTGTGTGCAACAAGGTCCATTTTAATGTGGTTTTGAAGGCATGTTTTTATTACAACTAAAAACACGAAAGCTGCCCACAGAGTTTAGGCTATTTATAGTTTTGGCTTAATGTTCACAGTAAACAATATCGACGGACTTTTTTGGTAAGGAAGAAGCAGTGTATTTTCTGTGAGGCGTAAATTCAATATTTAAGTATTACCCAGACGAGTTAAAGGCTCCAAAATGTTAACTATGCTATAAATAAATAAATAAATAAATAAATACATACATAAATAACACTTGGTAAGCAAGTCCTCTGTCACTACCAAATAATCTACCAGACTCCGCATTTTCTTGTGGTAGTCATCAGTAGATATGGAAGCGTCAAGCGGCACGAAATGTTGCATTTCCCAGCTTACAAGAAACTCCCCGCAGGGATAACCAATTTATCTTTCCCTGTCAGCCACCGTGTTTGCTGTGAGGTGTAGGCTACAGGCCCCACAATTGCAATGAAGTCCGCAGGAACCAAAAGAATTTCATGCAAGTACGGACATCAGTGCTAAAATGGAACATACACCAGCAGAGATATCTGTATGTCAGACAACAGATCAAGACTGAGGATAGTGCAATTAAAGATGACGTGTCAGACAGCAAAACTGATGGCGATTTTTTGCACAATTTAAATTTCGAGTGGAACACAACATGTAACAAAATTCTGGTTGTTGAAATTATTATAAATGGTTAATTAAAACCAATGTAAATCGAGAAAGTAAGCAGCAAGAATGGAAGAAGACCGTCTGCCACCACTGGCTTGCCAGTATCAACCGAGCGGATGACGTGATCTCGGAAGACCGAAACAAAGATGGAGAGACAAAGAGCATCTTCAAGATCAACAGCAACAGGCGTTAGCCTTAAGAGATCATGCTGATGTTGCTGATGGTCAATTTGAAGGGGTGAAGGTAAAGGTACACTTCACCCTACAGCAGGCCATGATGGCCCACAGGGGGAGCAAATGTATAGCTCTAATCTTTATTTCACTTCAGAGGTAGACGTGGGTGGCTAGTCAACACAATGCCCCGGACGCTTTACTCCAGGAAAATAACCACGGTACTCATTATACGGGTGTGTGGGTGTGTCCCTGGGCCGATATGGACAGGATTCCATTCCCGGACTGCCCAGCCCGTAGCGAGTCCCTATACCGACCACGCTATCCTGGCCCACGTTAATTAAAAGAGATGCGATTTGCCTGTGGAATACGCTAAGCTAGCGTAACACAAAAGGACCATGAGAAAGTAACACAACATATTAGTGGGTATAATGTAGGAATGTTTCGAGCATAACTGCGTGAAGATACTGGAGATAACCGAATTATTATTTGTTTGTAACACTTTGCTTGTCGCCTTCTTGCGCAGACTGCAGGTTTTGTCTCAACATTTAGTTCAAAGCCCTACTCAGTGAGTCAGTATGAAACTTTGAGAGAAGTCATGCCGTCCCAAGACTCCGAGTCACAGAACATGCAGCTGAAGACAACAAGAAACTTCACGTTTGTTTTTGAAACAGGGATCGCCCGTTACCGCTATCTACATGCTTAGCACCGCAATCGTAATCCAAGTAAGCACATGTACAAGCACTTCACTGATTTTGAAGTCTGTATGTGCTTTCTGATTCAGAGAGTAGTGACAAAAATTAGACAGCCCAGTGCCGATATACAGGAGTTCCCAGCGATGTGAGCCACTTTATATACTGCGTTCATCTCCACCGTGTCATTCCACAGTCCTATATGAAACCCATTAACATGCTACTCCTTTCGCCGACATACACTTAAATTAAAGCGAAGATAATGAAAACAATTACCGTAATTGTCACTTTGCCGTTCAAAAGGTCTTTGAAATATCATGTCAGTAACACCATAAGGTCGAATATTTGGGTCATATTGATTTTTTAAATTAAAAGGATTGGAAAGAAAATAGTCGTGATCCAAGTTAAGGTATTATAAGAGAATTTTCCTAGAAAACTTGAGGAAGACCAACAGTAAATACTCTCATATGAGACACGACAGTCGGTGACTCAGCCAAGATTAGAAACGGGCATCTCATTGAACAAAAATTTGAGCGAAGAGACTATGAAAGTCGTATTCAGAAAGAAATTATTAGCCTTTGATGGAAATAAAACTATAGCAAGCACTTCAAACTCGAAGGATAATATAGAGAGACGGAGACAACACAACCCCCAACACTCAGTCCAACAAAATGCATTCTACTGTTCCAGATATTTTATATTACAGTATCACGTTGAACACTGCTACGTGTTTCGATCCCTCATGGAATCATCATCAGGGGATCACATTAAAGTAACACTTCACAAAACCGAACTAGCAATCCATGTACACAATGAAGAGATGTAAAAGTCAAGCAACAGGGGATCGAAACATGTAAGAGTGTTCAACGTGCTACTGTAACATGAAATATCTGGGAACATTAGAGTGCATTTTGTTGGACCGAGTGCTGTGATAATGCACAGAATGAAGAGTATAAAATTTAACAGAGACAACTAATATCGATTGCGAAAAACTTGTTGATGGGGCGTGTCCACGAATCTGGAATATTCCTTCTATTACTCACATTGCTGTTACTCTGTATTATGCGGCTGTCTATAGTTGATGCATTTCCAATAAATAATGAAAACTAAAGAGGTTACAGAAATCATGTTATGAGCTACGCGGATTTCTACTCGCGATTTTAATCACGTAACAAGAGATCTAAATTTTTCCGAACTCAAAATTACAGTCTCGTGGAAACACTTCGCAATTCTTCATTTCTGAAATCGCATGCTGCTTCAGATCCTTTAAACTGAGGTGTGTTGGCAATTTATTCTACCCCACACATCCTCAGGAGTTTCTCATTCAACCTGAACACATTCAGGGTATCTAAATGCGATCAACAATAAGGCATAATACATTCAACCTGCCATTACTTATACAGAAAGCTACAAATTACATTTGACCAGAATCACGATTTATTTTCATTATTCTTCTTGCCCAGAAAGATATTTCCAAGAACATATACGAGTATATCCTATGTTAATAAATCACTTCCGTTGTCAGGTACGTGGTATAAAAGTACATAATTAATGGTTCTAAAGCGAGTCCTGGACTCAGCGGTGTTCACCGGGTTGCCTAATGCACACAGAAAGCACTCTTGCGTTTTAGCAGATCACATGGTTTCTGCCATCGCTCTTGGCATCGCAAACCCGCCGAAGAACAGCCCCTGTTCCCAGTGCCTTACAGTGCCCAACTGAATGCAGTACAGGTCTTCTTAATACACCAACAGTTGTTCAGCTATTCAATGCATTCTCCGTATTTTATGGAAACAGGCGTTTCACTACCGTGTTCAAGTACCGCCGCTAAACCTTATGCTCACACAGATGAATCCAGCCCACACCTTAAGACAGTCTACGAATAAGTTGAAAATATATTTTAATATTATCGTACTACCTAAGCCTGGGCCCCCCAAGTGGTCTCATGTCTTTGTATTTTCCGACTAAAATGTGTGCATATTTCATACCTTCTACTTGTACCATATAATTATGTTTTGAAAGTTTGTGTGTGTTTATTTGGTACGCTAATGTTCGGTTGATCTGATCTTTTCTCCATTTTCTGATGCACGTTTTATATAAAATGCATACACGCCATCTAAAGAGGTGGTTCTACTCCCGTCTTCAGCGTCTAGTAGTCACTATAAAGGTGAAGCAATCCCATTACAGGTCTGGATAGGCCCTGGGGGCTCCAGGAAGTTGAAGCTCCCAGATTACCAGACAATCGGCACATGAAGGTGGTAAGGTTGTCAACCCTATGCACCGGCTGCCTTTACCCCCAGAAAAAATTCCTGGTACTCATTTCTGCTAGAGGCTGAGTCGACCCCAGGGCGGCTGAAAGGATTATGTAAATGAAAAATCCCAATGACACCATCGGGAATAGAACCCGCGACCTTCCGGCTTATAGCCATCGTGTGTCCCCCTAGTTGTCACTATATGTACAGTACTTACACGCAGTTTTATTCCAAGTTTAATTTCAGTGGACGGTAAAGAAAACCGAGTGATACGAGCGCTCAGTTAGGGCGCAAGCCATGTGGTCTAAAATGAGGTTTTGAGGTCTGCAGATCTCTTGTATTTTGGAAACTGGTGCCTGGTCTACATAATGGTCTACATAATGGTCTATTATGAACAAAAAGCAGTTAGTCTCTGACCAGTCATCCAGGAGATCCGGGTTTGATCCCCGTGTAATGTACCTGATCTCGACAAAATTGCAATAAGACAAGTTACTGTCCAAGTACTTCTACCTTTCTCTGTCAGTATTATACTACCAATGCTCCATACCCACTCTCTATTCATCTACTCTCAACGCTATACAATCTAAGCAAATTTCGGGCCACGTTTAACAAACACTCCCTTTTTTTTCCGTCTCTAGATCTCTCATCATTGCCAATCCTTATAAGATTCATTCTTATTGGTATTGCACTAAATTTGATAATACACGCAGACCAAACGATGATGGAGTAACCAAGTTTAGGCAAACACATCATCTTACACAGTTGCTAAAACTGGCGTAAATATGTAAGGTAAACGTAAAGCAATCCCATTACAGGCCTGGACAGGCCCTTAGGGTACCAGGAGGTTGAGGCTCCCAGACTTTTGGACAATCTGGCCCATGAAGGTGGTAAGGTTGTCAGACCTACGCACCGGCCACCTTTACCCCCCCAGGAAATATTACTGGTACTCATTTCTGTTAGAGGCTGAGTCGACCCCAGGGCCACAGTGCGGCCGGAAGGATTATATCAATGAAAAATTCCAATGACACCATCGGGAATCGAACTCGCGACCTTCCGGTGTGTAGTGCAGTGCCTCAACCAACTGCGCCACCGCGTGCCCCTGGCGTAAATATGCGCTCCATGTTCATAGCATACAGTATTATTATGCCACATGTCACTCGCACTGCTGTGGCAGTTAAAAAAAAAAAAAGGTAAAGCAATCCCATTACAGACCTGGACAGGCCCACAGGGTTCCAGGAGGTCGAGGCTCCCAGATTTCTAGACAATCGGTACATGAAGGTGGTAAGGTTGTCAGCCCTACGCACCGGCCGCGTTTACCCCCCAGGAAATATTCCTGGTACTCATTTCCGTTAGAGGCTGAGTCGACCGAAAGGATTATGCCAATGAAAAATTCCACTGACACCATCGGGAATCGAACCCGCGACCTGCCGGTTTGTAGCACAGTGCCTCAACCAACTGTGCCACCGCGGCCCCACCTGCTGTGGCAGTTTTGGCTATAAAGACTAAAGGATATAAACACAGGTCTGACGACGTTCTTATACCTTCATTTTATACAAGCTGTTCCCATGCGAATAATTAGCACGCAGAAACAGTGAAATAATTAATCAACAAAAATTACAGCCCTTTATCTTAGTAGATATTAAAAATTTTACTTAACTTTCGATTCCGCCGATCCCAAAAGCCGCGCGATCTAAGGCATGGGTCTGCGGCTGCTCGCTTGCTGTGTCTGTGGGTTCGAAGCCCGCCGGGGGCATGGATGTCTGTCTCTTGTGAGTGTTGCTTGTTGTCAGGTAGAGGCCTCTACGTAGGGCTGATCGCTCGCCCAGAGGAGTCCTAACGATTTTTTTATGTCTGAGTATGATCGTGAAGCGTCGATCATGAAGAGGCCGTGGCCCAGTAGCGTCTGTTGCGTCAACGGAAAAAAATTATCGATTCTGGCTAGTTCCTTCCGGAGACCAACGAATCCAAAGCAACGTATAAACAAGAAACAACAGCTTATCACGTGTAAATAAGTAATACAAGCTTCAAATCGACATTACTGCCTCGAGTGGGGCCAAGGGAAGTACGCAAAATATGTGAACTTCCCTTGGCCTCCACTTGAGGCAGGACTGTGAATTTTAGCATTAGTTTTTTGTTTAAAATAATTTGAGAATAAATTAACAAACACAAACGGCACTGCCATAAACGCCAAATCATAAGCTTCCTAACAATTATCTTGAAAAGAAGCTTTCGGTAGTTCAGCAGTTCATGATTCTGCAACGAAACCTTGCCGTATTAATATATATGATTGCAGTCTTATTAAAAAATTACAGAGAATTCTCCATTTAATATTTTTTTCTACTCGCAAACTAACGTTCTGTTCTCAGCGGTACCACAGTTAATGAAACTGAAAGCCTATACACGTCAAACACTGTTTACAATTTTAAAAATCCAATCTCTGCAAAAATTTCGGATATTTTGCACCCAGAATGATTCCTATCCTTCGCAGCACTGTTCAATACGTTTGCTTATTCGAGTTGTGCAATAACAAATATCGGCATATCGGATTAAGTTTCTGGTTTGTTCCGGTTACAAGAATTAAAACACTTCACCTTTCTGCTGGACGGCAACACGGAAACAGTGGCTACGGTATTCAGCTGTTCAGGATTTTCGTCTGAAATGGGCTAGCCGTTGGTTTTTATTTGTCATCTGTCATTCGAAGTTTCCGTAATAATTTTATTACGTTTCTGAATCATCATTCTGTACCGTTTTCAGAAAACACACTCCTCCGATGTCTGTTGTTTAATTTGTTCTTCCCTTTGTGTCCCAAATTCAGACATATAAGCAAACATACGTATGAGTATTAACAAAGAAAAACCAAAATAAGTTTCTATCCTGACATTTCCCTAGTCTTGTGGGTTTTATACACAGAAATGCTGGCACAAAATTTCACACGAACATTCGCTCTATCGTAACACATAGCTTAATTTTGTATTCTTTCTTAACCAAACCAAGACTTCTAACATTATTCTAACCGTTATACAATGAATCTGATTAGTATTACAGTATATTAGTAGTGAATTTTTATTAAACGCGCATAAACACTCTCAATTTCACACAGAGCGTAAATACATCTGTACGGATAAATACATATAATATGGACAATTAAAACTTAAGGTAAGGCCGTACCATCACAGGCCCGGACAGGCCCTTAAGAGCTCCAGGAGGTTGAGGCTCCCAGAATTTCTAGACAATCGGCACGCGAAGGTGGTATGTTTGTCAGTCCTACGCACCGGCCGCCTTTACCCCCACGGAGACACCCCTGTTACTCATTTCTGTTAGACGCTGAGTGGACTCCAGGGCCGCAGGGGACCGTAAGGATTAAATCCGTGAACAATCTCAATGATCCCAACGAGAATCGAACCCGCGATGTTTCGGCTTGTAGTGGATATCTACAATTACCGTCACAAGTATTGGCACCTCTGCTATACATAATAAGCACTCAATAGAAAACAGTACTTCGAGTGAATTATTAATTACTTTCCTACGAGTATTATCGTTAGATTGTAAATAATTTAATATTGTCGTTTTAAATTCTGGGATTTCTCCTGTATTTATCCCACAGAGTCTACCTTCTAGGCGCGTTCGAGTTGTTAAAGCGGCCGCTTCGCTTTATAAAGTCTGTCAGCCTACCCGTCCGTCCACATGGAGCAACTCGACTCCCAATGGAAAGATTTTTATGAAATTTTAATTCGGAAAGTTTACAGACATCTGTCAAGAAAATTCAAGTTAATTTAAAATGGGAAAAATTGCAGGCACTTTATATGAAGACGTATGTAGATACATGGCAATGCCCCGCAGAATTCTTCTTGAGTTGGGAAAAGTTTCGGAAAAATTCTGTAAAGAAAACAAAAAAAAATTTTTTTTTTCGAAAATCATCCCATTTACGTGTCAACTGCAAAACTCAGGCTACGGTAGAACCAAACAGCATATGGGTAATCCAAACAGTACTGCAACAACGAGATGAGATTTGCATGCCGGGTAGTTAAAGCAGGAAAGTGAACTGCTGTCATAATGTTTAATATTTACTGCTTTCAACGGGGTCAAACCTAGCACTTATGATGCTTTTTGCACGACGGCTAATTCAGGCAAATAACACACACTCATGTTATTAATACTGCTTTATATTTCATCAACATCACATAATGTGGCGCCACATACGGTAGTCGCGGTTTTTTGTGGTGTCACTTGAAATGCGGTAATGCAGTCTGCGTGGTTTATCTTCACGTTTCAATGTAGTAAGCGATTTTCGGTTCTGGACATTTGTATGATACATAATAAAGGAAAATAGAAATTGGAAATAGTAATGTTTGATATTTACAGCTTATATTTAGGAATATGAAAATCTGTATATAGATATATTATGAACAGATCTATCAATTTTGCATGAAATATGGATTTAAGTCAGAAATTACTAAACACATTGACGATCCGATATTTGATGTTCCGTATGACCGAACACTTTAACACAAAATAAGAGAGTCAATGTGCGTATAACGTAACATTAAGGCGCGTTCGCGTTACCATTTTGTGTCTGCAGCCTTAGTTATCCAACATGCAAAGCGGATGAGCCATATTATATTGTCATCCGTGGCCTGTCCATCTCTACAGTATTTTTTCACACTGTCTCATAAACGGCATGATTTTCGGAAAAAAAAAATTATTGAACATTAAACATGTGGCAGCCGGGCTGTTCTATGGGGAGGGGCGGACACACAAAATGACATGACGATGCTAACAGTTGCTTTTCAGAGTTTTGCGAAAGCGGGTGAAAAAATACACATATGGATAATAAGTTATTTGAAGAAGTACGTATGACAATAGATCATAACAGTAAGAGTAATAAAAGTAATAATAAGCACAACTTCATAATGCATATAGAATTGTGAAGAACAACAAAAATTTTATTCCCAGTGTATTAAAGTGTATGACCAACTCCAGCATGCAAAGATGTGAAAGCACTTCAATGTTACTTTATACGTACACTTCAGTTCTCTGATAACGAGGACAGACGTGGTCCTCAGAACGTGTTTTGCTCGCTATTTAATCACCTCATGTGGCTGCTAGCCTGAGAAAATTGTATTTGATTTACCTGTTTTGATTTTTGTGGACAAGTGTCCTTATTCAGTCAAGAGTGGGTTGTGGCAGTTGTCACGGTTGCGTGGGTAGGAATAAAATGAAGGCAGCCCCGTTCCTAAGAATGCACCAAAACCTTCTCTGCAGAGATTTTAAGCCATATCTACGTTTTATGTAAATTGATTCAAAATTAAAACTTTCTTCTTCTGTGGTGGAAGATAATTCGGTTTCACAGTTGAAAGAACAATAATGGTAAATAATGATTGATGATTTTGAAACAGTAAAGGGTGCCAAACAAATGTCCCTGGAACCAATATCAAGTGACGCTTTGCTAGCCCAGAGAACTCGAAATTGTTCGATACTTGTGGTAAATTTGCATCAGGAAATTACTGAAGACAAAAAAGATTTTCCATGACTTCTATGCACAAAATTTCTACTTCTGAACATCAAGTTTTCATGAAAAATGAGTAGCCAAACACAAAAATTTTACATTTGTAAATGCAGAGCCTACAGTTCACTAAATCGTCAGTTTGAGACAAATGAAAATATCGTCTTTAGCCCTTTAAAGACTATGATGAACCTGAAGTATATTTCATGAACCCGCTCGTACCGCGCAGTAAACACACTCCGCCCCGGTTATAAACGCCAGTCAGTTAATGCTGTATAGGGATACAATCACTGTTTGTTCTGACAACTATATATAAAAAAATTCATGCTGTGGGCAGAATTTAAAATTTTAATGCTAAACCTGGTCGTATATATATTAACCACTGGGTTTTCAAGGGTTAATATGCTGGGCAGGTAATTCCACAAACTACAGGCC
Organism: Coptotermes formosanus; assembly: GCA_013340265.1. NCBI lineage: Eukaryota > Metazoa > Arthropoda > Insecta > Blattodea > Rhinotermitidae > Coptotermes > Coptotermes formosanus. The sequence continues at coordinate 4,355 of BLKM01012379.1, read as the reverse complement.
GAGGAACTGTAAGGAAATAGCCATGTAATGGTGCCTAACGTACCCACACTGAACACGGTACTGACTTCAAAATGTACGTATCTTGCAAATGCGTGAAACAAAATTATGTAATAATTAATTAAAGGAAATGGTTTTAAGTAGCACATAACACCGAATTTTCTAAATACTTTTATATACGTAATCTGTTACATCTTCACACGCTTTCCTTGATTTACCTAAGTTTGTTTCAGAACACTACTAGTGGCTCCAAACACATATCATTATATGATTTAACCGAATACGTAATTGGGCAGGGTGTAGAAGGAAGTTGGTTTTGCCTAACTCAGTGCCCTATCCCGATATCAGCCCCAAATTTGTGTACTATCCCGCTTATTACCTTAACTTCATATGCCATCCCGGTATTACCCTAAATTTAGTGCTATCCTGGTGTTACCCTAACTTGGTGTACTATCCCGGTATTAGCCTAACTTTACGTATTATATAGGTATTTTCCTGGAGGAACTGACGGAATTACTTCAAGACCTCAGGTTAGTCGTGTCTGAGTCATGATTCGAACCGGGAGTCTTCCACTTACAGTTACAGCTTGATTCAACTTGCTCATTGTAAAACACAATTTACACCTACTAGATACTACAACACACTGATAAAGGCCTACCAGTTTCTCGTGCTTATTTAAAACAGTTCTACTATAATCACCATCAAAGGGAAGAGTAAACACATGTCTCACGTAGCCGACTTTGTAGCTGTGAGGTTTCTACTCAGAAAGCCCTTGAGTGAATATTTAATAATTTGCTTAACTCTGTAACAGCACCAACCCTCAGGATACAGTATTCAAAGGCGCTAGTGTTGCTACCAGACCGTGAATTCTCACGACTATTAATTTTGAAAGGAAGTTAATAATGTAAAATAAAAAAAACGTGGGTGGACGTCATTACCACGTTTGATTAAAACAGACAGCATTGTGTAACAACTATTATTGGTGACCACACACAGCAACACATGAATGCCGGCCGTACAATCCGAAACTACTGACACACAACACCTTGGCTACTAACACTACGTCCATGAGCTATTATAAAACCCCTACATGTTTCGACACCGAGGAACCATTATCAGAGAATTGTTAAGTGCAAAGGAATGTGGGCTCAACACGACAATATAGTTACTACTCCGTCTTGGGGCTTACATCCCCTCGTACCGAACAGCTCTCTGACGATGACACCTCGGTGCCGAAACACGTAGGAGTTTTATAGCAGCTCACGAATGTATTTTATTCAGTGCGTAAGTCTGTTGGCGTAATAATTATAAGAATATGCACGCCACGAATATCATAAAATTTAACAGTTCCTCAGCTAGTCAAGAACCAACGCTCATTTTATGGCACCAAGAAGTCCATTACCGTGTTTGAAGTTCCCACCAGTTGCTCCTATCCCGAGCCAGTTCAATCCAGTCCACGCACTCCAATATTATTTGTTACAGATCCAGCTTAATATTGTATTCCCATACACGCCTAGGTCTTCCAAGTGGGTCTTTCCCTCATATTTACCCACCGAAAATCTATATGCACGTCTCCCCTATGTGTGCCACTTGCCGCACCCATCTTGTACTATTTGACAGCTGCACATTACAAGCCTTACACGTTGTACAGAAGTTGGCAAGATAAATGCACCTTCTCCTTGTTTAAACCAACATGTAACAAATGGCGTCTACAAATTCTGCTCAACGGAATGCCTGTAGTGACACTAAAATTGAGAATTACATTTTATGTCCTATCCTTGCTGCATGTGAACTTACTTCATGTCAAGCGAAAGTGTGTCGGACGACAGATGAGTCCAACGACGCATGATACATACTGAAAAGTAGCTTAAGGGCGGGAACTACAAAGAATAATTTTGTACCAGAATGGAGCACAACCTTTAGATCAGATTTTGTGTACAAAATAAAGCAAAAAGTGATGTTATTCTTCTGCAGCAGGAAATTTCAATGACTAACACGCTGCAAAAATGTAGACATGAAACTGTATAAACGTAAATGATGGCTGCAAAATTGGCAGAAACATTTGCTAAAGTAGTTCCAACCCCTCGGATAAAACAAGACATTCAAGACTAAAAAATTAATTCAACCAGTTTGTTTCTTTTGGTAGTCCTTCCCTCTTCTACCTACTCACAGCAGGTGTTAAGGTTGTTTTATTTTCACTTGATCACACTCAGACACACACCACAGTCGGTAGGACTCCTCTGGACGAGGGATCGACCCGTTGCAGAGACCTCTTCCTGACAACATAAACACTCACAAGAGACCAATATCCATGTCCCCCCCGTGGAATTCGAACCAACGATCCTAGCAAGCGCTCTGCCGCAGACTTACGCCTCAGACCGCGCGGTCACTGGGATCGGCCAGTTTGTACGGTGCATAATTCATATACCGGACACTTTTAGGATCTTATATATTATATTTGCATTGTTACCTTACGGTTCCTCATCTCACGAATAACAGCCCAGCTTTTTACGGACCCCGATGTTCATTGCAGTGATCCCCCTTCTTCTTATTTTCATCTTGTACGTTAAGATAACACACGTACTTTATACTATGATTAATTACGTGAAATGAATACGCATTTGTGCACAGCCACTAACCTAGCGCATCGTTTTATTTACATTGGCTATAATAAACTAAACCAATCGCCTAAGCTGAATCCGAAATTTTTAAAATAAATTTTACGTTTCACTTAACTGTCATAAGGCTTACAGGCATTACCGACCCAGCAGCATAATCAGAGTTTTACAAAATAAGACCCACTTAATGCTAGGTGTACTGAAAAATAACACATTTTTAAAAGAAATTCGTCAGCTGCAAAGGTAAACATGGCAGAACGACATCCTGTTTTCAGCAGCTATAAAACACGAAACTTCTATGTAAACTACAGGAAGTGTTACAACATCTAAGTTGCGAATAGTTTCTACTCTGAAGAAATAGTAATTTTATATATGGACAAGCGGAATACAGAAGTTTCTTCCTTTAGATTAGCACAAGTCGAAGAATATGTTCACGAAATGCATAGCTTTAAGAGTGTGTTGGCTAATCTGTCTTAAAAATTTTTTTATTTAGATTTTCCAGAGTGTGCCCGTGTTTATATTCAGCGTTTGTATCATTTAAGTCTATTACGAGTAAGCACGGTTGGATTAGCAAATACTGTGGTTGGCTATGGACTGGAAAGCTAATGTTCTATTCCAGTACAGACAGAATTTCTCTATTCACCACAACATTAACAACCAAATACACCGAGTTACAGACGTAAGGATAAGTGACTGAAAACTGCAAATATGAATACCAGTCACTAAACTGACTGACCGAGGGCTTGGTTCGATTTATGATGGCCACATTCATTTCTTTCTTCCCTGCTGCCTGCAAACGGTCTCTGGGGCCCAGCCAGCTCTGTCCCCAGGAGTATCAGGGGATCTATCCCCGAAAGTAAAGCTACGGGAACGTACAGTCACGTCTATCTTGTGTCTAGGTTACCAGCGGGTGGACCTGTGCCTCCTTTCCTCGCATAAACCTATGTCCTCATCGTGTGGTGGCTAAATCACACGTGTAATTTTTTCTTCCCTTTTCACAAGCATATTCAAAAACTATATATAGTATATATAATTATATATAGTATATAAAAGTATATTACGCGAATGAGGAACATAGTGGCACATAACCGTGCTGTTTAGAGTTGACAGGGGGTACAGGGAGATTAACGTAGTACTATTAGCAGGGTATAACATACTCTGTCGCAGAATGGAACTGCTTATCAAAGCAGAAAGCCTGAATGTTTTGTCGTACTCACATTTATTCGCACGCGTTCTGAACAAATTTCCTTTACAGTTTCCGTTGTTGGCCCGTAAAATTATATGACGATGTGTAGATTAGAGGTTCATACATTCGATCCCTTTTTTCTCGCCGGAAATTTTGGTCAAAAGACAAAGGAGCTGCTGTGGGATTTCATTGAGAATATCACGGAATAAAGTTGGTAGTTCTGGTTATCTCAATTAAACGAACGTGAAGGGAAATTGTGTCCGGATCGTCACCTCCCCTTGTCTACATACCGTATATAAGTAACATCACGCATGTAGCATGTGGTGCTTATGGAAAACAGAGGGACGTTATAACTGGCAATGGATGCAGTTATTTAACTTATTTCCAGGGCTAGCTGTGGATGTAATCACGCAGTTATTTCAGTACAGTCAACCTCCCTTGCGGGGGATCCTCATGGATTCAAAACAACCAACCACACCCCCGTGATTACATCCACAGGTAGCCCTGGAAATAAGTGGAATAACTGCATCCATTGCCAGTTACAACGTCCCTCT
>BLKM01012373.1:0-12942 GCA_013340265.1 Coptotermes formosanus | reverse complement strand
GTAAACTTTTATTTAGTTCATCAGTAATTCTAAGAGTGCCTTCACAATACATGCTATTCCTAATGAGGTTCTTGTTGCAAAACATAGAAACTTAAGTACTTAATAGCTCTGTGCATAAGTTCAATACTAGAAACAAAACGAAACTGCATAAACCAACACTTAATGTCACAATATGTCAAAAAGGTGCCTATTACACAAGTATAAAGGTGTTCGACAAATTTCCAAAATTCATTGGTGATCTGGTATTAGATAAAAGAGGTTTTATGGCATCAGTGGAAAAGTATTTAATTAAAAAATCTTTTTAATCAATGGAAAATTTCTTAAATGATAAAGCTCATACATGAGGAAGTCTTTTCAGGTTAATGACAAAATGGATTGAGTAATACAGACTATATATTTTATTGCTTAAAGAGCCATTTGTAATATTGTATGTTAAGGAATGTAGCATGTAATTCAAACTACTTGCTTTATTGGTTTGACAGTCATTTGTAACACTTATAACAAGTATTTTGTATATTATTTAAGTGACTGAATACTGATCGTTTGCAATCATTTTTTTGTGATGTATTTCACATCCAATGTCAGTGTAACAATAATGGATTGATGAAATCTATGAAAACTCTAATGCAATATAATAACTAACTAACTCCATGGAGCAGAGGCCTTCTTGAGAAGCTAAGAGTTTATCAGCTAGTCAACAAATTCCCTGCATTTTATGGAACCCGAAGGTTCATTACCGCATTCACAAGAGCCCGCCACCTGTCCCTATCCTGAGCCAGCTCAATCCAGTTCATGCCCCCACATCCCACTTCCCGAATATCCATCTTAATATTATCCTCCCATCTACGCCTGGGTCTCCCAAGTGGTCGCCTTCCCTCGGGTCTCCCCACCAAAATCCGGTATGCACCTCTCTCCTCCCCCATACGTGCCATATGCCCCGCCCATCTCAGTCTTCTCGATTTGATTACCCGAATAATATTTGGTGATGAGTACAGGTCGTTAAGTTCCTCGTTATGTAGTCTTCTCCAATCCCCCGTCGCCTCGTCCCTCTTAGGCCCAAATATCCTCCTCAGCACCCTATTCTCGAACACCCTCAGTCTTTGTTCCTCCCTCAGTGTGAGAGACCAAGTTTCACATCCATACAGAACAACAGGTAAAATTATAGTTCTGTATACCCTAATCTTTGTGTTTTTAGATAGTAACCTGGAAGACAAAAGATTCTGCACCGAATGATAGCAAGCATTCCCCGACTTCAATCCGCTCTTAATTTCTTCATGAATGGAGTTTCGATTCGTTAGGGTTGCTCCCAAATATTTGAATTCTTCCACCCTTTCCAAGGATTTATTATCTATAATTATGTTGTGATTGTGTCCCGCATTCTGATTTCGAGACATGACCATGTACTTAGTTTTCTCAGCATTTACTTCTAGACCAATCTCCTTACTAGCAATCACTAAATCTTCTGCATTTTTCTTTATACTATGTATGCTTCCACCGAATATATTAACATCATCAGCATAAACCAGAAACTGATGTGTACCATTCAATTTCAAGCCCTCCTGGTTTGCCTGAACCCTCCTAATGGCATATTCTAAAGCAAAGTTGAAAAGCAATGGCGACAGAGCATCTCCTTGTTTCAAGCCATTCTTAATAGGAAACGTGTCAGACATGTGTTTGCCTACCCGAACTCTGCTACACGTTTCACTTAGACACATTTTTATTAACCTTACTAGCTTCCTGGGGATACCGAACTCAATGAGAATATTATACAAGACCTCCCTCCTAACTGAATCATAGGCTTTCTTGAAGTCTATAAATAGCTGATGCACTGCCTCATTGTATTCCCATTTTTTCTCAAGTATTTGACGAATGCTGAATATATGATCAGTAGTTGACCTGTTACGTCGAAATCCACACTGATGATCCCCAATAATTTCCTCTGCATATGGAGTTAACCTTGACAAAAGAATGTTGGATAAAATTTTGTATGTAGTCGACAAAAGTGATATGCCTCGACAGTTACTACAATCTGTCTTATCACCCTTCTTATAAATAGGCACAATGACCGACTCCTTCCATTCCTCAGGCAATTCCTCCTTATTCCAAATAGAAATAATAAGTTTATGGATTTCAGACCGAATAATCCTACCCCCTGCTTTAATCAATTCTGCTGGAATCTGATCAATACGTGGTGATTTGTGACTTTTTAGTTTTTCAATAGCTATCTCAACCTCAAAGGCACTGGGCTCAGGCACTAGTGGCTCTGCTGTGTGTACTTCAGTCTGCCTAACATCATTAACCCCGTGTATATTCAACAGCTGGGAGAAATGATTCCTCCACCTAGCCAAAATACTGTGGGAGTCTGCAACCAGGTCACCCTCCTCATCCTTTACTACATTAGTTCTAGGCCGGTACCCCCTCTTAAACTCACTGATACCCCTATACAAGTCTCTGATATTCTTGTTCTTACTGTTTGTTTCAAGTTCATTAATTTTAGCTTTCAGATATTCCTTCTTTTTGTTCCTGAAATGTCTACTAGCTTCACGTCTTACGTTGTGCAGATTATCTCCATTATTTTGGTTTGGATTTTGTAACCACTGAATTTTAGCCTGCTTCCTTTTATCTAAAAATTCTGCACATTCTGCATCAAACCATGGTTTATGCTGCTTCGGTTCGTGTAGACCTAGACTCTCTTGAGCTGAGATTTTGATATTCTCTTTAATGTTTTCCCAAGCCCTATTTATGTCCTCACTAACATTTAAGTTTTCCAAAGCTGCAAACCTGTTTGATATCTTAAGCTGATACTGTTTCCTAGCCTCTAGTTCACTTAGCTTCTTGAGATTAAATCTCTCTGCATCAAACTTCTGTGCTGCTTGCTTACTTACTGCCAGTCTTTCCCTAACTTTCGCAACCACCAGATAGTGATCAGTATCACAGTCAGCTCCCCTGAAAGATCGCACATCGAGTATACTGGAATGCCGTCTCCTATCTATCAATATGTGATCAATCTGATTGTGAGTCTTCCCATCAGGAGAGGTCCAGGTGTATTTATGAATGTTTCGGTGCGGAAACATAGTGCTCTTAACAACTAGATTCTTTGATGTGGCAAAGTTTACTACTCTAACACCATTATCATTGCTATCCTGATGTAAACTCTCATTCCCAATAGTCGGTTTGAAAATATCCTCTCTCCCCACTTTTGCATTAAAATCTCCTAACAGAATTTTCATATGGTACTTAGGAAAGTGATAAAAAAAACCTTCTAATTCCTCATAGAAGCTATCCTTTGAATCATCATCTTTCTCTTCTGTTGGTGCATGCACATTCAGAACAATGATATTACACCAGCGGCCTCTCAGCACTATGTATGACATCCTAGCACTAACAAACTCCACTCTCTTGATTGCTGATACTATTCTCTGGTGCACAAAAAAACCTGTTCCCAATTGATGATTTTCCTGCCCTTTGCCATAGAAAAAAATATACTCTCCGGCTCTTACAGTCCCTTCTTTGTCCCACCTAACCTCCTGTACACCCACTAAATCTAACTTATACTTAGCTAATTCCCTGGCCACTGTCATAAGGGACCCTGACCTATACATGCTCCTCACATTCCATGTTCCAAAACTCATATCCTTTTTCCGTAGCTGGGGTCGTACCAAAGAATCGGTCCAGGTCCGAGGCATTGTGTAATGGTTCGTAACGTCAAAATTTTTTAAGGTGAGGAGTCGTTAGCACCTCGCCCAACCCCCAAGCTGGAGGACCACCCCTTGTCGGCTGTCCGCGACTGCTTATTCAATGTATTCGCAGCTACCCTCCATAACTGGAGGCCGTTCCTCCATCCGCAACCCGAGGACGCGCCATGCCATGGTGACAGGGACCCACATAACACGGAATGCAATATAATGTAACGTAATAAATTCTTGTGATCAGTAGTTTAACTAGAATGCCAGGCAGTTAAAGTCATGCACCTCAAAGAGTCAGTCAGTTCAGTCAGCCTACATAGAAAAACCACTTTTCTTAAACACTGGAAATATGATTTTAGATTAAGTTGAATACTTTACCTAATAGAGAAGAAGTTCACAACACTAAAAGCGGCCAAATATTAAAATCTGAAAGTATCAGCTAATTAATGGATCTGGAACAGAAGGATACGCATCACCTGTCTGTCATTTGGATGACTCGTTATAGCATGGACTATTGGGAAACTAAACTTGCCTTCTGTGAGGTCTTCACAGTAGCCTTTTTCCTTTGAATACTGCAACAAAAAAACCAAACATTTTTAAGCAATATTTCGATGTTAATGCATTACAACCTACATTAACCTATATTCACCAAGTACATACTGACAAAAAAAAATTTTTTTTGTCAGTTCAAATTTACTTCCATATTTTTGCTAAGTTCCCTAACCTGTTGTCAGATGTCAGCAGCACACAGCTACTTTTAGCAATAAGATTTAGATACACCACATGGTAGCTTATGGGCAATTTAAGGTGATAATTCTTTAAATATAAGTACAATTACCTCACAAAGGGTTAAACAGAACGTGATATACATTTTTGTTACATTTAAGAGTGGATATATTAAAATATGTGATATATAAAAGGATAGAAAACACTTACCGCCATGCCATGAAATCACATATGGCATAAATCCTTACATATTCTTCAGAAATAAATACAAGTATTTCTTCAAACATGATCAGCCAAAACAATGTAAATTAAAATTCCAACAACTGGAAGACTTTAATATATCAAGTGACAGTTCAGATAGTAATTCGGTTATCTCCATCAAAATAATTTTACAGATCTTTCAGCTTTGCACTTCACACTCAAATAATGACAAGATGTAGGATGTATAGGGCTTCAAATCAATGCAACTTACAACTTCGCGGCATCAAGCTTATGCACATGGACAACTTAACCATGTAGAGCTGACAGCTCAGATGTTACCTGCTCCTGACAAAGATTGCAGTAGTCATCCCGAATCTGGAAGTACAGCCCCAAGATTCCAGCCAGTCTGGTGAAGTCCATTTTGTTGTCACTCAACAGCTGCAGCGGTGCAACTTCATACATAATGGATCCACCCGCTTCTGTTAAAACCAGATGTTTCATGTTCTGGTAAATCAACATGACAATACAAAACCTGCATACTGTCACAAAAATAATCTTCATTACATATAAAGTAGTAATATTCAGCGCCAGAATTTAATGCCATTTGCAGGGAAATATTTAAAATCGTATATGGAATTTCAATATGAAAATATGAGTAATGATAATAAACCATTTGCAGTTGTGCAAAATTTCTTCCAGACAAGCTTCAAGCAAAAAAAGTATGAGAACATACGAGTTTGTTACTGCCAGGAGAAGGTGGAACCTGCCGCAAAAAGCAGCTACACATAGCCAGAATCCAAGACACTCTACACATGAGTCCATTGACTTACTAGCTGACAATGATGATCCCTCTACAGTAAACAAACAACCTTACTATGACCCTATAAATATAGAGCCACAATAAATCACTAGACCGAGCAAGACATTACTCTTTACAAAAATCTGGTATCTTATATATATCATAAAGAAAATATCTAGGACCGGAGTACCAAGAAATTTCATTCAAAGTCCAGAAACTTCCGCAAGTCTGTAACAATCCTGGCATAATGAAAGTGAAACATATGCCACATCATGTCTTTCCCACAGCAAACGTTTATAATTGAAAGGAAGCAAAATGTTCACAAAGCCTTCTTATTTTGATATTTAATTTTTTTTACTAAATGTGATGGGTCGTGAGTAATACATCTCAGGACAGCAACAAACAACAAACAGAGAATTTCTATACCTTCAAACAGCAAATCTTAAGTGTTCTGTCTGCCAGAACTTACAAACAAAGAGCTTTCAGTAAATGTGCACAGATTACTCTAACAAAACACAGTGTCTGCATGAACAGTTAGTAAACACAATGTTTGCACATTCGGTCTGTATCAACAAAAAAAATAAATTCACTGCCTATGTTTGACAACATTCCTCCACCGTTATGTGCTCTGCAGGCCTATAATCGTTCTGCATTATAAATACCTTCATCCAAGAGAGGAGCAAATGCATTGAAAAAACGCCTGTACGCAGAATCAGACTTTCTCCAGCTTTGCAATTTACAATAGATTAGATCCATCCAAAGTCCACAGAATTTTAACAGACAAATTTAAAGAGAAAATTTCCTAACAGATTTTGTCACAATGGTTATGTAGTGAAACACTCTGTCAGTGTTTATCATGAAGAAGAAGAATATGAACCATGAACAAATGACAATTTATTTTTACAGCCCAAAGTAGAATCTTGCAAATTCTACTGCCAGTGCTCCTAATGTAAGAGTGAGAATTAACTCTTCAGATGTTAAATGTGGGAAATTTAGCCCTGAGAAAATTGGTCTCAGGCCGCAAATATTACATTTTAACTAAGGTTCAGCTTTTTTATGGAAAGCATTAAATTTACATTTCTATGTCACTGTGGAAGCTTGTGATTTTGCAGCATTTTATAAGCACTATAGTCTTCTGATATGTGACCAGTCAACCTGAAATGTCCATAATTTCTCAAAATAATTCGGTTTATAAACTGAAAGGCACTGTGTCTGTCAGTCAGCACTGATGTTTCTTTCTGAATTCTAAGTTATCTTTCAATCAACATTCATTCTGTCCTATTCTACACATTACATCTATTCTCTTTATTTACAGTGACAAAATGGTTTGATCAGGAATTATTGCTGTATATCAGGAAAAAAAGTATGACCTCAGCAGTGAGCATGACAGCATTGAATATACGCACTAATGTCAGGCAATATAATTAGAGCTGTTATTGGTTCCACTGTATACAGTCACTTAAATAAGATCCCACATCCCCAGCTACTTCCTTCTGTCAGATTCTACATGAACTTCAAATAATCTCTTCTGAACAACATTTGCCCTGCTGTAAACCACTACTGAAATGCATTCTAGGTTAATATCCATTCTTTGTACACAGTCCATTGAAAGAATAAACATCCGGGATTAATATGTCCCTCCACCTGCTACTTTAATTTGACAAATTCTCGATATACTTTAACGACATTTGTAAGAATATTTTGCCACTTCAGTACATCTCAAGTTATTTCTATCAGTTTCCTACCACTCATAATGACAGTACAGCAGGCACATAAACGTACGACTTGAGAGGGACACTGGCACCATATTTGAAAGAGAGGAACAACAGGAAAAGTAGCAACCATGCTGTAATCAAAAATGTTAAAATTTCTACCCAAGATATTTGGAATAAATGACACCATTCCGAATGCCAACATTCAACAAAGGTGTCAGCAAAGCCCATGTACTCCGGTACATGCCACAATTTCCCTTCATTTTACAAGCACACAGGAACATTTAAATCCTGCTTATGGCTCTGACCATATCCTTACTTCTCTTAGCCATCTCCTTATATTCCTCGAATGATGGACAGATGTAATTGTCACGCCAGTAGATCTCCAACCCCTGTGCCCAATATAGTTCCAACAGCTTTTCTATGCACACTTTCATTGCCTCTGGGTGGTTAAGATCCTGTGCCCTCTTCAGCCCTCTGAGAAGTAGATATATGGCAGCACTGATTGTGCTGGCAACTCCATATATTGTGTGTGCTGCAGGAATACCTCTACGGAGAGTAGAGTTGTCTTGTATATCATCAAATCTGCAATGCAAAATTAAGCACAAGTCCAATACAAAGCTTATAACACAATATTTTTCCTTATTCATGTATATTTCACACTTGGCGTTACCCACTAACTGCGACTTCACACTCTGGGTTCAGGTTATTTTATGTACAAATTACCCTGATGCATGGCCATTTGTAAAAACCAGAATTATGAATGTAGTTATTTATGTACGGCATTCTGTACACTTTCAGGCCAATAACTCAAGAATACAACAGCAAGTTTTCTCTTTTGTCTGTGTCAGAGTTACTGCATACAATTAAAAGTAATAGTAAGAGCAAATTTTTCACCTACACCAGTAACTGATAAAATAACACACACATATTACAATAATACTGTAAGATAACAATGCACAACAATTTTGGATACATGTATGACAGATTTATACACAAACACACTTCTTGGCCCCTTCTTCAAACATTTTGGGGCTCTCCTTCTATTTTCAATGGAGTTAATAATTTTATCTTATAATCCCTATTAGTTTCTGAAGCTTCTGATGGCTGTGATTAAAACACAATTTGTCATTCAAAACCAACATTTATATAAAGATTCAAGTTGTGGAAAGTCCAAAACAATGCTCCCACAAATTCCTCCCCAAAACAAATTTTCCTGAAGACAAACTCATCAAATTTTTATTTTCTAAAGACATGTCACTATACTGACATTTTGTTGGTTTTTGGCTATTATCTCAAAAAATACTTGACATATAACACATAAATCTGGATTTGGCTGTACTCTTGTTTTCAGGTGGTCATCACTATACTACACAATGTTTAAAATCAGTGGAGTCAGCTGGTGAAGTCAAAGCAAAATACTTACAACACCTTTGTTTTTTGTGTGGAACATAGTCACATACACCAGAAATGTCATTAATATGAGTATGAGTCTTAATCTATGTTCTTCTTTTAAGTATGCAGTCATGTTGCTGTCTCCGCTTAACAAATTTCTGACATAAAATTCTGCAAGTAATGGAGGGTACAGAACAGTCACACAAGAACAACCAGAAGTATATGATGAATATCTGGAATTGTGATGAAAACAGTACACTGACATTACTTCCACATTCAGACTGACAAAATTTAGGCACCTGATCTCTGTTGTAAAGTTTGCCTCTGAATCAACCCCACACTGCCCCTCTCATGTCATACTCTGCAACACAGTCTTCAAAGAGTCCATGGCAAGGAGTTAAAAAAGTAAGACAGCAATTTGTCCTTCTGAGACACACAACTCAAAACAAGTTTCATGAAATTTTTGAAAGAGGGAATGTGTGTAGACACAGGGAGATTAACAGACTTACACAAAAATAAGTACAAATGCCAAACCTCCCTCAATAAAGGATAATAATTGTACTTACAGTAAAAAAGAGTAATGAAACATCTGAGCCATATCCTTCACCACAATGCGCTTATTTTCTGGAACCTTCAGCCAGTAGTTGAAAGGATGGACAAACTTTGGTCGAATCTGCTTGCCAGGAACTTGCAGAATATGTGTCAATGGCTGTAGGAGTTTCTGAAATAACATTTTCTTATGATGTGATGTACATTACTGTGATTTAGTCAAATGCAGAAGACCCACTACACCTTATTTCATTTAATTTCATTTCATTCCATTTATTATGCATTCTGTTAAACCATACATGGTCAACCAACCTATTGGCTGTAGAACTTGTCATGTTACAAATATAATATATACATACGGTAATTCTAACACATTAACAATTACAATGAAACCTACAAAGACAGAACAAGCAAGTACATCAATTCAATTCCCTCATATTCAATTATTCACATCTTGGATATAGGAAAAGTCATGAGTATAAATACAGTAAAGTCCGCACATAGTGAACCTGCCATATAGAATACAACTCAGTTATACACATACAATAAAGTCACATGATTGTTCTATTGAAGAACTCATCCACTGTATAAAAGTAGTGCGAACAAAGAAATTATTTCAACATTAATTTGAATTTTTTGGGATTATCTGGAATTTCTTTAAGCTTCAAAGGTGGGCTGTTGAAGATCCTGACTGCAGAATGGGTCATGCCCTTCCTGTACATGGACAGATTAACCTGGAATAAGTGCAGATTAACAATTTGCCTAGTGTTAATTCCATGACATTCACTATTTGCAACAAAGCACTCTTTGTTTTTCAACACGAACAACATTGGGGAAAAAATATATATTGCGACTTTAACGATAATATGTTAATTCCTTACAGAGACCTCTACATGACTCCCTGCTCCACGACCCATCGTTATTCTAACAACTCTCTTCTGTAACTTAAAAACTGTATCTGCAAAGGACGAATTGCCCCAAAAGATCAATCCATAAGTCATGACAGAGAGAAAGAAAGGGTAATACATCATTTTCAATGTATAAAGAGTCATATATGGCCTCAAAACATCCAGCTCTTGTTCTAGGAACAGACTTAAGATTTCATACTCTCTTTTAGCAATATAGGTTATCCGTGAGTTTGAAAGCAAACGAGATGAAATGCATCAAATTATCATTTTGGAAGTTCCTCTTTTTCAGGATTATATTTTTCCACTACACAAAATATAGCAGGAAACACAAAATGAATTTATGCAAGAATTGTGGAGAGGCTTTTCTTCCTTTATTTTTGTTTCATTCTTTCTTCAAAACTTGCTGGAAATTTTGTGTTATTCATCTTCTTCTTGGCATAGCTGTTTGCCCACAATACTCTGTGAAGGGTCAGATGTGCAAGAATGGGTTATATTGCCTGTTAGTAAATACAGCTATATGAAATAAAGATCCTTACGGCTTCTCAATTCTGCTCAGCACACTAACTAACTAATTAACTAGCTAGCTAACTTATTAACTAACACACTCCATAGAGTATAATTCTTCTTGAGAAGCTAACAGGTCCTCTGCTACTCAAGAAATTCCCTGCATTGTTTGGAAACCGTATGATCATTGGCGCATTCACAACCTTCCTCCACCCATTCATATCTTGGGACAGATCCATCCAGTCCATGTCTCTCGTCTCATCCCACTTCTTGAAGACCCATTGTAATATAGCCTCCCACCTATACTTAGGTCTTCCAAGTGGCCTGTTTCCCTCAAGCTTCCACACCACCCCACTGTATGCACCGCCCCTGTCCCTCGTACATGCAACACACACCGAAACATCACAATTTCTTTTTATTTATACATCTGACTAATAATTGGCGAGCAGTGTTGTATTTCAAAGAAAGTAGTGGGTTGGGAACATAGAATGGAGCATAGAAATAAAAGCCTTGACCGAGAGGGAAGTGTTGAGTGCGTTTCAACACTTAAGACCTTAATTTCAAGTGCACAGCAAAACGCAGTCATGACTAAATAATTCTTAGGTTCATTAAATGTTGAATTCTTGATACAGCTGGTAACTGCAGAGTTGTACATCTAGTAGAAGAAAAATGTATTTTTCGAGAAATGTCGACGTGCAGAAGTTAGTAACTTAGAAGCAAAGAACCCAGTTGCAATCAGCACAGTGACAGACTTTCCGGTGGCAGATCATATCGATTGAATCCCAGAAAACAGCTAGTAACGCCATTTTGTACAGACATCCAGGGCATTTGCTTTCACGTCGTAGACCATTGAAACTGGAGGCTTTTCAACCTTAAAATTATGAAACAATCAATTGCCATAAAGAGATCACGGTTGCATCAACCAAGCTGGAATTTGGTGACACTTGCGGTCAATATGACTGCTCCATGACACTGAGACCTGTTCACTTCCTGTTACATCGACATTTCTCTTTTGTGCAACACTTAGTCTATATTTTAGAACATGCTACAACAGTGAACAACAGTTATGTACCTTGCAAATATAATAAATTCTTGCTCCTACAGTTGCAACATCGTACTTTATGACAAGAGTATATATCACAAAATTTCTCATTATGCAGTCTTCTGCACTTCCTTGTTACATCATCCCTCTGCCGACCAAATATATTCCTCAGCACCCCATTCTCGAACACTCTCAACCACTGTTTCTCCCTTAGAGTGAGAGGCCAATTTCACATCCATAAAATACAACTGCCAAATTTTTGGTTCTCTATATTTTAATCTTTGTAATTTTGGGTAGCAAACTGGAAGACAAACGATTCGGCAAAGAATGATGGCAAGAATTCACTAAATACAATCTATTCTTTATTTCTTCACGAACGCAATTCTGATCTGTTAGTGTTGTTCCCAAACAACTGCACTACTCCACCCTTTCAACGGATTTATTACGTATCTTTATAATACGATCTTGTCCTGTATTCCTTTTCACGAGGTACGAACATGCACTTAATTTCCTCAGCTTTGAATTCTGGACCGATCTCCTTACTGGCGAATAACACAGCCTCTATTTCTCAATTATTTACATCGTATAAAAGGACCAGTCAATTTCTTAAGCATTTTTTAATCTTTCGTAACATGGTAAGTGTTTACGGTGAAGAGTTGTTAGAAAACCGTCCATCACCCAAGCTGGAGGATAACCCCTTGTCGGCTGTGCGCGACTGATTATTCGATATATTCGCAGCTACTGTCCGCATTAAAATCCTTCAATTTCATTACCTCTTCTAGCGCCTTGTCATCCGTCGTGCTGCAAGGAAGTCCGTTTCCTTTCCCGGATCCTTCCGACGTAAGCAGTGTCCGTTGTAGAACTGCCTTGTCCCCTAACACGGAAATATATTCAGTGCGTCGCAACAACCTGACACGCTGCATTTTCAAAACTAACCTGCTCACCAAGTGCTGGATGGATAAAAATGCAAGTGTTTATAAACATGTGTACGGACTCTAAAAACATTTCAATGCAATGAAAGAGCAAGGAATAAAATGTCTAACAAAATACGCATGCGCATATATACAGCTGATTCATTGTGCTTGGTACTAATTGAACACAGGTGGAAGAAACTGAATACGGCTAATGGAAACAGGAAATTGGCGGATTTTGAAAATGTTTGCCGATACTGCATAGAACTAATGAAACACAGTTGAAACAGCGATGTACGACTTTTTGATGCTTTCGTATAATCGCAAAAACCGCATGTTCGCTTCGTCACGTCCATCCGTCCGTCAATGTACACGTATCAGCGCGGCTCCCAGTGGAAGAATTTCTGTGAAATTTGATACTGGGAACTTTTATGAAAATTTGTCGAGAAATTCCAGATTTCATTAAATCGAGCAAAAGCTCAGGCACGCTACGTGAGACCTAAGTGGGT